>CAXIUP010000064.1:450000-479178 GCA_964035015.1 Corallium rubrum | reverse complement strand
AGTGAGTGAGTGAGTGAGTGAGTGAGTGAGTGAGTGAGTGAGTGAGTGAGTGAGTGAGTGAGTGAGTGAGTGAGTGAGTGAGTGAGTGAGTGAGTGAGTGAGTGAGTGAGTGAGTGAGTGAGTGAGTGAGTGAGTGAGTGAGTGAGTGAGTGAGTGAGTGAGTGAGTGAGTGAGTGAGTGAGTGAGTGAGTGAGTGAGTGAGTGAGTGAGTGAGTGAGTGAGTGAGGGAGGGAGGGAGGGAGGGAGGGAGGGAGGAGGGAGGGAGGGAGGGAGGGAGGAGTGAGGGAGGAGGGAGGGAGGAGTGGAGGAGGGAGGGAGGGAGGAGGAGGAGAGGGAGTGAGTGAGTGAGGAGGAGGGAGGGAGGAGGGAGGGAGGGAGGGAGGGAGGAGGGAGGGAGGGAGGAGGGAGGGAGGGAGGGAGGGAGGGAGGGAGGAGGGAGGAGGGAGGAGGGAGGGAGGGAGGAGGGAGGGAGGGAGGGAGGAGGAGGAGGGAGGGAGGGAGGGAGGGAGGAGGGAGGAGGGAGGAGGAGGAGGAGGAGGGAGGAGAGGAGGAGGAGGAGAGGAGAGGAGAGGGAGGAGAGGGAGGGAGGAGGAGGAGAGGAGAGGAGAGGAGAGGGAGGAGGAGGGAGGGAGGAGGGAGGGAGGGAGGGAGGGAGGGAGGGAGGAGGGAGGGAGGAGAGGGAGGGAGGGAGGGAGGAGGAGGAGGAGGGAGGAGGAGGGAGGAGGAGAGGAGGGAGGAGAGAGGAGGAGGAGGAGAGGAGAGGGAGGAGTGAGTGAGGAGGAGGAGTGAGGGAGGGAGGAGGAGTGAGTGAGGAGGGAGGAGGAGTGAGGGAGGGAGGGAGTGAGTGAGTGAGTGAGGGAGGGAGGGAGGGAGGAGGAGTGAGTGAGTGAGTGAGTGAGTGAGTGAGTGAGTGAGTGAGTGAGTGAGTGAGTGAGGGAGGGAGTGAGGGAGGGAGGGAGGGAGGGAGTGAGTGAGTGAGTGAGTGAGTGAGTGAGTGAGTGAGGGAGGGAGGGAGGGAGGGAGGGAGGGAGGGAGGGAGTGAGTGAGGGAGGGAGGGAGTGAGTGAGTGAGTGAGTGAGTGAGTGAGTGAGTGAGTGAGTGAGTGAGTGAGTGAGTGAGGGAGTGAGGTGAGTGAGTGAGTGAGTGAGTGAGTGAGTGAGTGAGTGAGTGAGTGAGTGAGTGAGTGAGTGAGTGAGTGAGTGAGGGAGTGAGTGAGTGAGTGAGTGAGTGAGTGAGTGAGTGAGTGAGTGAGTGAGTGAGTGAGTGAGTGAGTGAGTGAGTGAGTGAGTGAGTGAGTGAGTGAGTGAGTGAGTGAGTGAGTGAGTGAGTGAGTGAGTGAGTGAGTGAGGGAGTGAGTGGAGGGAGTGAGGGAGTGAGTGAGTGAGTGAGTGAGGAGGGAGGGAGGAGTGAGTGAGTGAGTGAGTGAGTGAGTGAGGAGTGAGGAGTGAGTGAGGGAGTGAGAGTGAGTGAGTGAGTGAGTGAGTGAGGGAGGAGTGAGTGAGGAGGGAGGGAGGGAGTGAGGAGAGAGGAGGGAGGGAGGGAGGGAGGGAGGGAGGGAGGGAGGAGAGGGAGGGAGGGAGGGAGGGAGGGAGGAGGGAGGGAGGGAGGAGGGAGTGAGTGAGTGAGGAGGGAGGAGGGAGGAGGGAGGGAGTGAGTGAGTGAGTGAGTGAGGGAGTGAGTGAGTGAGTGAGTGAGTGAGTGAGTGAGTGAGTGAGTGAGTGAGTGAGTGAGTGAGTGAGTGAGTGAGTGAGGGAGGGAGGGAGGGAGGGAGGGAGTGAGTGAGTGAGTGAGTGAGTGAGTGAGTGAGTGAGTGAGTGAGTGAGTGAGTGAGTGAGTGAGTGAGTGAGGGAGGGAGTGAGTGAGGAGGGAGTGAGTGAGGGAGGGAGTGAGTGAGTGAGTGAGTGAGTGAGTGAGTGAGTGAGTGAGTGAGTGAGAGTGAGTGAGTGAGTGAGTGAGTGAGTGAGTGAGTGAGTGAGTGAGTGAGTGAGTGAGTGAGTGAGTGAGTGAGTGAGTGAGTGAGGGAGGGAGGGAGGGAGGGAGTGAGTGAGTGAGTGAGGAGTGAGTGAGTGAGTGAGTGAGTGAGTGAGTGAGTGAGTGAGGAGGAGTGAGTGAGTGAGTGAGTGAGTGAGTGAGTGGGGAGTGAGTGAGGTGAGTGAGTGAGTGAGTGAGTGAGTGAGTGAGTGAGTGAGTGAGTGAGTGAGTGAGTGAGTGAGTGAGTGAGTGAGTGAGTGAGTGAGTGAGTGAGTGAGTGAGTGAGTGAGGGAGGGAGGGAGTGAGTGAGTGAGTGAGTGAGTGAGTGAGTGAGTGAGTGAGTGAGTGAGTGAGTGAGTGAGTGAGTGAGTGAGTGAGTGAGTGAGTGAGTGAGTGAGTGAGTGAGTGAGAGAGGGAGTGAGTGAGTGAGTGAGTGAGTGAGTGAGTGAGTGAGTGAGTGAGTGAGTGAGTGAGTGAGTGAGTGAGTGAGTGAGTGAGTGAGTGAGTGAGTGAGTGAGTGAGTGAGTGAGTGAGTGAGTGAGTGAGTGAGTGAGTGAGTGAGTGAGTGAGTGAGTGAGTGAGTGAGTGAGTGAGTGAGTGAGTGAGTGAGTGAGTGAGTGAGTGAGTGAGTGAGTGAGTGAGTGAGTGAGTGAGTGAGTGAGTGAGTGAGTCAGTGAGTCAGTGAGTCAGTGAGTCAGTGAGTCAGTGAGTGAGTGAGTCAGTGAGTGAGTGAGTGAGTGAGTGAGTGAGTGAGTGAGTGAGTGAGTGAGTGAGTGAGTGAGTGAGTGAGTGAGTGAGTGAGTGAGTGAGTCAGTGAGTGAGTGAGTGAGTGAGTGAGTGAGTGAGTGAGTGAGTGAGTGAGTGAGTGAGTCAGTGAGTCAGTGAGTCAGTGAGTCAGTGAGTCAGTGAGTCAGTGAGTCAGTGAGTCAGTGAGTCAGTGAGTCAGTGAGTCAGTGAGTCAGTGAGTGAGTGAGTCAGTGAGTGAGTGAGTGAGTGAGTGAGTGAGTCAGTGAGTCAGTGAGTCAGTGAGTGAGTGAGTCAGTGAGTGAGTGAGTGAGTGAGTGAGTGAGTGAGTGAGTGAGTGAGTGAGTGAGTGAGTGAGTGAGTGAGTGAGTGAGTCAGTGAGTGAGGGAGTGAGTGAGTCAGTGAGTGAGTGAGTGAGTGAGTGAGTGAGTCAGTGAGTGAGTGAGTGAGTGAGTCAGTGAGTCAGTGAGTCAGTGAGTCAGTGAGTCAGTGAGTCAGTGAGTCAGTGAGTCAGTGAGTGAGTGAGTGAGTGAGTCAGTGAGTGAGTGAGTCAGTGAGTGAGTGAGTCAGTGAGTCAGTGAGTCAGTGAGTCAGTGAGTCAGTGAGTGAGTGAGTGAGTGAGTGAGTGAGTGAGTGAGTCAGTGAGTGAGTGAGTGAGTGAGTGAGTGAGTGAGTGAGTGAGTGAGTGAGTGAGTGAGTGAGTGAGTGAGTGAGTGAGTGAGTGAGTGAGTGAGTGAGTGAGTGAGTGAGTGAGTGAGTGAGTGAGTGAGTGAGTGAGTGAGTGAGTGAGTGAGTGAGTGAGTGAGTGAGTGAGTGAGTGAGTGAGTGAGTGAGTGAGTGAGTGAGTGAGTGAGTGAGTGAGTGAGTGAGTGAGTGAGTGAGTGAGTGAGTGAGTGAGTGAGTGAGTGAGTGAGTGAGTGAGTGAGTGAGTGAGTGAGTGAGTGAGTGAGTGAGTGAGTGAGTGAGTGAGTGAGTGAGTGAGTGAGTGAGTGAGTGAGTGAGTGAGTGAGTGAGTGAGTGAGTGAGTGAGTGAGTGAGTGAGTGAGTGAGTGAGTGAGTGAGTGAGTGAGTGAGTGAGTGAGTGAGTGAGTGAGTGAGTGAGTGAGTGAGTGAGTGAGTGAGTGAGTGAGTGAGTGAGTGAGTGAGTGAGTGAGTGAGCCAGTGAGTGAGTGAGTGAGTGAGTGAGTGAGTGAGTGAGTGAGTGAGTGAGTGAGTGAGTGAGTGAGTGAGTGAGTGAGTGAGTGAGTGAGTGAGTGAGTGAGTGAGTGAGTGAGTGAGTGAGTGAGTGAGTGAGTGAGTGAGTGAGTGAGTCAGTGAGTGAGTGAGTCAGTGAGTGAGTGAGTCAGTGAGTGAGTGAGTCAGTGAGTGAGTGAGTCAGTGAGTGAGTGAGTCAGTGAGTGAGTGAGTGAGTGAGTGAGTGAGTCAGTGAGTGAGTGAGTGAGTGAGTGAGTGAGTGAGTGAGTCAGTGAGTGAGTGAGTCAGTGAGTGAGTGAGTCAGTGAGTGAGTGAGTCAGTGAGTGAGTGAGTCAGTGAGTGAGTGAGTGAGTGAGTGAGTGAGTGAGTGAGTGAGTGAGTGAGTGAGTGAGTGAGTGAGTGAGTCAGTGAGTGAGTGAGTGAGTCAGTGAGTGAGTCAGTGAGTCAGTGAGTCAGTGAGTCAGTGAGTCAGTGAGTCAGTGAGTGAGTCAGTGAGTGAGTGAGTCAGTGAGTCAGTGAGTCAGTGAGTCAGTGAGTCAGTGAGTCAGTGAGTCAGTGAGTCAGTGAGTCAGTGAGTCAGTGAGTCAGTGAGTCAGTGAGTCAGTGAGTCAGTGAGTCAGTGAGTCAGTGAGTCAGTGAGTCAGTGAGTCAGTGAGTCAGTGAGTCAGTGAGTCAGTGAGTCAGTGAGTCAGTGAGTCAGTGAGTGAGTCAGTGAGTCAGTGAGTCAGTGAGTCAGTGAGTCAGTGAGTCAGTGAGTCAGTGAGTCAGTGAGTCAGTGAGTCAGTGAGTCAGTGAGTCAGTGAGTCAGTGAGTCAGTGAGTCAGTGAGTCAGTGAGTCAGTGAGTGAGTCAGTGAGTCAGTGAGTCAGTGAGTCAGTGAGTCAGTGAGTCAGTGAGTCAGTGAGTCAGTGAGTCAGTGAGTCAGTGAGTCAGTGAGTCAGTGAGTCAGTGAGTCAGTGAGTCAGTGAGTCAGTGAGTCAGTGAGTCAGTGAGTCAGTGAGTCAGTGAGTCAGTGAGTCAGTGAGTCAGTGAGTGAGTGAGTCAGTGAGTGAGTGAGTCAGTGAGTGAGTGAGTCAGTGAGTGAGTGAGTGAGTGAGTGAGTGAGTGAGTGAGTGAGTGAGTGAGTGAGTGAGTGAGTGAGTGAGTGAGTGAGTGAGTGAGTGAGTGAGTGAGTCAGTCAGTCAGTCAGTCAGTCAGTCAGTCAGTCAGTCAGTCAGTCAGTCAGTCAGTCAGTCAGTCAGTCAGTCAGTCAGTGAGTGAGTCAGTCAGTGAGTCAGTGAGTGAGTCAGTCAGTGAGTCAGTGAGTGAGTCAGTGAGTGAGTCAGTGAGTCAGTGAGTGAGTCAGTCAGTGAGTCAGTCAGTGAGTCAGTGAGTCAGTGAGTGAGTCAGTGAGTCAGTGAGTGAGTGAGTCAGTGAGTGAGTGAGTCAGTGAGTGAGTCAGTGAGTCAGTGAGTCAGTGAGTCAGTGAGTCAGTGAGTGAGTCAGTGAGTGAGTCAGTGAGTGAGTCAGTGAGTGAGTCAGTGAGTGAGTCAGTGAGTGAGTCAGTGAGTGAGTCAGTGAGTGAGTCAGTGAGTGAGTCAGTGAGTGAGTCAGTGAGTGAGTCAGTGAGTGAGTCAGTGAGTGAGTCAGTGAGTGAGTCAGTGAGTGAGTCAGTGAGTGAGTCAGTGAGTGAGTCAGTGAGTGAGTCAGTGAGTGAGTCAGTGAGTGAGTCAGTGAGTGAGTCAGTGAGTGAGTCAGTGAGTGAGTCAGTGAGTGAGTCAGTGAGTGAGTCAGTGAGTGAGTCAGTGAGTGAGTCAGTGAGTGAGTCAGTGAGTGAGTGAGTCAGTGAGTCAGTAGTGAGTGAGTCAGTGAGTGAGTCAGTGAGTGAGTCAGTGAGTGAGTGAGTGAGTGAGTCAGTGAGTGAGTCAGTGAGTGAGTCAGTGAGTGAGTCAGTGAGTGAGTCAGTGAGTGAGTCAGTGAGTGAGTCAGTGAGTGAGTCAGTGAGTGAGTCAGTGAGTGAGTCAGTGAGTGAGTCAGTGAGTGAGTCAGTGAGTGAGTCAGTGAGTGAGTCAGTGAGTGAGTGAGTCAGTGAGTGAGTGAGTGAGTGAGTGAGTGAGTCAGTGAGTGAGTCAGTGAGTGAGTCAGTGAGTGAGTCAGTGAGTGAGTCAGTGAGTGAGTCAGTGAGTGAGTCAGTGAGTGAGTCAGTGAGTGAGTCAGTGAGTGAGTCAGTGAGTGAGTCAGTGAGTGAGTCAGTGAGTGAGTGAGTCAGTGAGTGAGTGAGTCAGTGAGTGAGTCAGTGAGTGAGTCAGTGAGTGAGTCAGTGAGTGAGTCAGTGAGTGAGTCAGTGAGTGAGTCAGTGAGTGAGTCAGTGAGTGAGTCAGTGAGTGAGTCAGTGAGTGAGTCAGTGAGTGAGTCAGTGAGTGAGTCAGTGAGTGAGTCAGTGAGTGAGTCAGTGAGTGAGTCAGTGAGTGAGTCAGTGAGTGAGTCAGTGAGTGAGTGAGTGAGTCAGTGAGTGAGTGAGTGAGTGAGTGAGTCAGTGAGTGAGTGTAGTGAGTAGTGAGTGAGTGAGTGAGTGAGTGAGTGAGTGAGTGAGTGAGTGAGTGAGTGAGTGAGTGAGTGAGTGAGGGAGTGAGTGAGTGAGTGAGTGAGTGAGTGAGTGAGTGAGTGAGGAGGGAGGAGGGAGGGAGGGAGTGAGTAGTGAGTGAGTGAGTGAGTGAGTGAGTGAGTGAGTGAGTGAGTGAGTGAGTGAGAGTGAGTGAGTGAGTGAGTGAGTGAGTGAGTGAGTGAGTGAGTGAGTGAGTGAGTGAGTGAGTGAGTGAGGGAGTGAGTGAGTGAGTGAGTGAGTGAGTGAGTGAGTGAGTGAGTGAGTGAGTGAGGGAGTGAGGGAGTGAGTGAGTGAGTGAGTGAGTGAGTGAGTGAGTGAGTGAGGGAGGGAGGGAGGGAGGGAGGGAGGGAGGGAGGGAGGGAGGAGAGGAGGAGTGAGTGAGTGAGTGAGTGAGTGAGTGAGTGAGTGAGTGAGTGAGTGAGTGAGTGAGTGAGTGAGTGAGTGAGTGAGTGAGTGAGTGAGTGAGTGAGTGAGTGAGTGAGTGAGTGAGTGAGTGAGTGAGTGAGTGAGTGAGTGAGTGAGTGAGTGAGTGAGTGAGTGAGTGAGTGAGTGAGTGAGTGAGTGAGTGAGTGAGTGAGTGAGTGAGTGAGTGAGTGAGTGAGTGAGTGAGGGAGTGAGTGAGTGAGTGAGTGAGTGAGTGAGTGAGTGAGTGAGTGAGTGAGAGTGAGTGAGTGAGTGAGTGAGTGAGTGAGTGAGTGAGTGAGTGAGTGAGTGAGTGAGTGAGTGAGTGAGTGAGTGAGTGAGTGAGTGAGTGAGTGAGTGAGTGAGTGAGTGAGTGAGTGAGTGAGTGAGTGAGTGAGTGAGTGAGTGAGTGAGTGAGTGAGTGAGTGAGTGAGTGAGTGAGTGAGTGAGTGAGTGAGTGAGTGAGTGAGTGAGTGAGTGAGTGAGTGAGTGAGTGAGTGAGTGAGTGAGTGAGTGAGTGAGTGAGTGAGTGAGTGAGTGAGTGAGTGAGTGAGTGAGTGAGTGAGTGAGTGAGTGAGTGAGTGAGTGAGTGAGTGAGTCGGTGAGTGAGTGAGTGAGTGAGTGAGTGAGTGAGTGAGTGAGTGAGTGAGTGAGTGAGTGAGTGAGTGAGTGAGTGGGTGAGTCGGTGAGTCGGTGAGTCGGTCGGTGAGTCGGTCGGTGAGTCGGTCGGTGAGTCGGTCGGTGAGTCGGCCGGTGAGCCGGCCGGTGAGTCGGTCGGTCGGTCTCGGTCTCGCTCGGTCCGTCTGTCTCGTCGGTCTCGGTCCGGCCGCTCCGCCGTCGCTGTCCGGCCGGCCGTCTGCTGTCCGCTGTCTGCTGTCTCGGTCCTGTCTCGCTGTCTGCTGTCTCGCCTGCTGTCTCGTCTGTCTGCTGTCTGCGTCTGTCTGCTGTCTGCTGTCTGGTCTGCTGCCTGCTGTCTGCTGTCTGCTGTCTGCTGTCTGCTGTCTGCTGTCTGCTGTCTGCTGTCTGCTGTCTGCTGTCTGCTGTCTGCTGTCTCGCTGTCTGCTGGTCCGCTGGTCTGCTGTCTGTCTGTCTGCTGTCTGCTGGTCTCGCTGGTTGGTCCGGTTGGTCCGTTGGCCGGCCGGTCCGGTTGGTTGGTCCGTTGGCCGGTCGGTTGGTCGGTTGGTTGGCCGGCCGGCCGGTTGCCGGCCGGTTGGCCGGTCCGGCCGGTTGCCGGCCGGGCCGGCCGGCCGGCCGGCCGGCCGGCCGGCCGGCCGGCCGGCCGGCCGGCCGGCCGGCCGGCCGGCCGGCCGGCCGGCCGGCCGGCCGGCCGGCCGGGTCTGTCGGTTGTCGGCCGGCCGGCCGGCCGGCCGGCCGGCCGGCCGGCCCGGCCGGCCGGCCGGCCGGCCCGCCGGCCGGCCGGCCGCCCGGCCCGTCGGCCCGTCTCGCTCGGTCCCGTCGTCCGCCGGCCCGGCCCGCCCGTCCCGCCGGCGGCTATATATATATATATATATATATATATATATATATATATATATATATATATATATATATATATATATATATATATATATATATATATATATATATATATATATATATATATATATATATATATATATATATATATATATATATATATATATATATATATATATATATATATATATATATATATATATATATATATATATATATATATATATATATATATATATATATATATATATATATATATATATATATATATATATATATATATATATATATATATATATATATATATATATATATATATATATATATATATATATATATATATATATATATATATATATATATATATATATATATATATATATATATATATATATATATATATATATATATATATATATATATATATATATATATATATATATATATATATATATATATATATATATATATATATATATATATATATATATATATATATATATATATATATATATATATATCCGTCCGTCCGTCCGTCCGTCCGTCCGTCCGTCCGTCCGTCCGTCCGTCCGTCCGTCCGTCCGTCCGTCCGTCCGTCCGTCCGTCCGTCCGTCCGTCCGTCCGTCCGTCCGTCCGTCCGTCCGTCCGTCCGTCCGTCCGTCCGTCCGTCCGTCCGTCCGTCCGTCCGTCCGTCCGTCCGTCCGTCCGTCCGTCCGTCCGTCCGTCCGTCCGTCCGTCCGTCCGTCCGTCCGTCCGTCCGTCCGTCCGTCCGTCCCGTCCGTCCGGCCCGTCCGTCCGTCCGTCCGTCCGTCCGTCCGTCCGTCCGTCCGTCCGTCCGTCCGTCCGTCCGTCCGTCCGTCCGTCCGTCCGTCCGTCCGTCCGTCCGTCCGTCCGTCCGTCCGTCCGTCCGTCCGTCCGTCCGCCGCCCGTCCGTCCGGCCCGGCCCGTCCGTCTCGCTCCGGCCCGTCCGTCCGTCCGTCCCGTCCGTCCGTCCGTCCCGTCCGTCCGTCCGTCCGTCCCGTCCGTCCGTCCGTCCGTCCGTCCGTCCGTCCGTCCGTCCGTCCGTCCGTCCGTCCGTCCGTCCGTCCGTCCGTCCGTCCGTCCGTCCGTCCGTCCGTCCGTCCGTCCGTCCGTCCGTCAGTCAGTCAGTCAGTCAGTCAGTCAGTCAGTCAGTCAGTCATGGTTGCCGATTTGTTGCAAAATTCAACAGTGTGTATTTGTATTTAACATTACGTATTTGTATTCAAATTCAGCCTTGGATAATTGTATTCAACACAAATGTTTATTCAACTTCAACATTGAACATTCTTATTCAACACAAATATTTATTCAACTTCAACATTGAAACATATTCATGTATATTTATTCAACTTCAACATTGAACATTCTTATTCAACACAAATATTTATTCAACTTCAACATTGAAACATATTCATGTATATTTATTCAACTTCAACCTTCAACATTCTTGTTCAACACAAATATATTTATTCAACTTCAACATTGATTGAACAACAATCGCATGGAGCCCACAATCCTTTTGGTCAGCGCGTACGCAAGCGCTTCGATCATGCCAAAATGGCGGCGGAAGGTCGTAGAGATGATGAGCTCACTCAAATCGTTAGAGAATGTGTTAGAAACGAAATAGAGCTTCAGCGATCTGGTCGCCAGGGTAATACTAACTTGTTAATGCGTACTAGAGAACTCATAGCAAGTTCTGCAAGATCAGCCAGCCAAGAAGTTGCGAATTCATTACCTGCACAATCTCCTGGGACACCTGCCTCTGTATCAGTTCCTAGAGTGGTGTCTCCTGGCGTCTCTGGTGGTTCTCATTCTCAAGCTGAGGGCCATATAACAGCCAAAACAAGTACTACTTTTAAGAGGGCTGCTACAAGTGAACACCCATGGCGCTTTAAAAAAGGTAAACAGAAAAAGTCGTTGCAGAAGCAAGAATTCTACCCAAAAGCTGTCCATTTACTTGATAAGGCTACGGCTGAACACGAAGGTCCCGACAACTACATTCCAGAATACGCAATAAAGGATGACATGATATTATTAAAGGGTTTCATCGAACTTGGTACAGGACAAACAGAAGCTGAAATTAGAGAAAGTATCACTGAGGTACAGTATAATATTCGATTTTATTACTCTGACCAATAATCAGTTAGTTTACAGGTGCTGTTAAACTTCTAAAAACTTCCAGTCAAAACGTCTTCGGATCACAGAAGTCAAAAAATAAGTACAGTATATTAAGATAACATTAACAGTATATATATATATATATATATATATATATACATATACACTGTGATTAGTCAGTTACCATGCTTATATCAAGCTATGCAAACACGGTTGTGATTTATGGCAAATTTGAGTTTGGGAGAATTTGAAAGTACTTATATAAACCCTTGCCTATGGCTCTGGTTCACATAAACTTTCAAATTCTCTCAACTCACTCTCGGGTTTGCATCAGGCTATATAAACATGGTCAGCCATTTTCTATTTCTTAAATATTATACAGTGTATATATCCATTATGAACTTAAAATAAAGTTTTATTTCATTATATAGGTATTAAAACAGCGCTTCCCATTTGTAAAACCAGATCACTTTGATTTTGTAAAGCGAGATCGCAACAAGGTCACCACTCCAGTGGTCAGCAAATCTCTTAAGTGGGATTACAAACATTTAAAAGAGTTATGTGGCCAAGGAAAGATATATGTACGTTTGAACATTGCCAGAGAATGCATTGAAGTAAATCCAGAGTCACAAAGCATCAGCAGTGGTGAAGATGATGAAGACCTGATGTTACCAGCATTTTCTTCATCAAATACCTCCAGAGGTACATCTTCCAGTATGAGTGCAGCTATTAAAACAAGCACCAATAGTTTATCTAATGAACAGGATACAGTTGAACTTGTATTTGAATCTAAAAATCATTCCTCCTCTTCTGGCACTACTCTTGATCAATACAGTAGTGCAGCAACTACCTCTAGTGTTGTCATAGGCAGTTGGCATGACAGGGAAAGGCTCAGTGAAGTGGTACCTTTTGCATCTGAAGAAGAAATTGATAATGCATTGTCAGAATTTGGAAGCATTGACTGTGCAGCAAATGCTCTTGTTCACGACTGCAGTATGCAAGAAGATGAAAAAGAAATACATGTAGAGGAAGATGTTCATCCATCACTGGTTAAAATAATTAACAATGTTGGAAAAAAGTTGACTGGAAAAAAGAAGAAAATAGAAATTGATCCAGATGATATAATTAGTGATGCAATTTCATATTATAAATCACTTGATTTTGATCCCCACTGCCCTTTACGGGTTACATATACATCACAGCCAGCAATAGACAGTGGTGGAGTCCTTCGCCAGTTCTACTCAGATCTATTTGAAGGATTGGCTGAGGGAAAACTCATGGAACTTTTTGAAGGAGAAATTAACCGAAAAGTTCCAAGCTATAGGCCACAGGCTGTAATGAGTGGATTGTTGGAGATGGTTGGGAAAATGATTTCCCATTCAATTGCACAAGGAGGTCCGGGATTTCCTTTCTTGGCTAGCCCTTGTTATTACTATCTTGTCACTGGGGATACTATGTGTGCAATGGCATACTGTGATGTATGGGACATTCCTGACCCATTTGCAAGAAACATTGTTCTTCAGGTTTGTTATAAGATTAGTCTACAGTGCATTTCTTTGCATAACATACAATAAAGAAAAATGTTTATGATTACAAAACCACTTGAACATACTATCATACCATACTTCTTTTGGCAAAAGAATGTTCCATTTACTTTCAGATAGTGGATGCTAAGGAAAGTTATGAAATTAACAACTTATGCAATGATGAAGCTGTTTTAAACTTACTAACACAATGTGGAGAAACCAGTCTCTTAAATGTAAGTTTTAAATTAATTTTAAGTAAATTAGGGAGAGGTTATTAAGTAGAAGTAGAGTATGTGTCATGAAGGGGTTGAAGAAGTTCTCCAAAAATTAGCAAACACTTGTTAAATGTTTTGTTGAGAACACTAAAGTGAAAGCTAGTAGAAGTGATGTTTGACTAAAATCTGGGATTGAACTCAGAACTATTACATATATACTGTGGCCCTAGTGATGACTGTGACTGAATTGACCTTGACAGCATTAGCTTTTAATATAATGACATTTTTGGTTTAGTACTCCTTCTTTTTTTACAAATTTGTTTGACTCAGCCTCTTTAAAAATGAAAATTTTGTTCCATAATCCTCCCAAAAAGCCTCTTTCTCTCCCTGACACATACTTACAGTATTGACCAGTTGACCACTCCCTTACATGACCATGGATGTTGTATTTTATAAAAATAATAATCAGAATGTCTGAAAACTAGTTGCAACACACTATTACTGTATTAGTTGGCAAACTCAGTAACAGGGACCTACTGTACCCAGGGGTACTGTACTCTCATATACTGTATAACTATAGGGATAGGGGTACTGTATGTGCTGCCCTATAGGGTATGGTTTACTTTTAAAGCTTCAGGGTCTGGGATAATGTACACAAATCGTCCATTTCGGTCCGAAATAGGGTCCCATTTTTGGTCTAGATAGGGTATAGATGCCTATCATGCTCCCAACCCACTGATCCACAAGACTACAACTTTTTCAAATCCATGTGTCATTTGGAAGGATAGTAAATAACTGCAATGAGTCAATGACTCAGATGTTTAATTCATATTCAAAATCATGATCTTTTAATATCAGTTATCATGTCCATGTGTTTGATTAAACATTATGTGGTAATAATACAGTAGGCTACATGTACATGTACGTTCTTATGAGAAGTCATAGTGGCACACCTCTACCCAAAAATTGCCAGAGTACCTCCCTGGGCCAGCATCTGCTATCCCAGTCATTTCTGTAACCTTTTGAGGGTTGATAATACTGTAAAGAAACATTTTAAATTCAATATTTTGCCATAGCAACTGTTGATACACTTTAAAAATAGTTTCTGAGTAATAAATTTGATGCCAAACACTGTATGTTTTTCTTCCATTCCACCAAAAACTAGTAGGTTGCTTAATTCAAGAATGTTTGCTTATAGATGTCAACAAAGACAAAGGTTATTCAGTCAGTTCTGATGTACGAGGTTATTTCTAAGAGAAAAGTGGCATTGGATCAGTTACAGAGTGGGTTGAAGATCCTTGGCATTCTTGATGAAATGCAGAGGTATCCTCAATTGTTTGAGAGTGTCTTTACTTTCAAAAATCAAGAGCTAACATCAGAAATTGTCAATCATTGTTTTAAGTACCCAGAGGTGTTAAGTGAGCAAGAGCAGAATGTCAAGTCAATGATCACAAGATTTATTGACCAATCACCCTCTGAAAGACTTATGCAGTTCATGCAGTATTGCACTGGAAGCAAGAGTATTCCTTCAGTGCGAAGTTTCCAGATTAAGGTGGAATTTCATAGTGAGGGTTATATCCATTGTTCAACATGCACCTTTTCATTGATGATACCAAATTGTTTCACATCATATGGCCTCTTTGAGGTTGCACTGAATTCAGCAATTTGTTCATTGGGAAAGTCATTTACCACTGTATGAAACTATGAATACTACATGTAGATGTTGCTGTTTAGTTATAAGAACATTTTGCATATATTATGCAAATATTGTAAAAAAAAAGTTTTCTTGAATAGTTTTACTTGGCTTAGTTTTTGCAAAATTGTTTTTGTGGCTATATCTTTGTTTTATTCGACATATGAACATCTATTTTGATTTGGCCATTTGTGTTCAAGCATAAACTGCTGGCATCTCTTTGAGTCACTATAAACATTTCGCATTTGGATGGGGTGTTTTTATTGCTTGAGCTAATACGATTTTAATTAATGATTTCATGTTGACCTGTTTACTGTTGGAATAGTAAATCTCCTTGCCTTGATTAATACAAGACAAACAAGATGAATGACCTGGCCACTCAAACCGTATATGGTTCATAGTTAAAACAACTTGAAATGCTTGTACCGGTACAGGTAGTTTGTACTTGACTGCAAATGGCTGTATTCCTTCATATTATCATATTTCTAATTTTAGCAGATACTATATTACATGTACTGTACAGTACCTCTTTAATATCCATTCTACTAATATTACCCAAACTGACATTCAAACCAAGTGATATTAGTTCTAATACAACTTGGTTTGATGCCAACAAAGGTATAGTATTAGTGCAAATCAATTTAATGAATGGACACTTCATATTATCATCACAATTATGAAAGGTTACTGAACCAAGTATTCAATTCATTATTATAGAGATGTTATTCAGTAGCTACAGAATTGGTTGATTTAAAGACAGCACTGAACTTGTAACTTTTGATAATAATTATCTCTTTAAACTTTAAAGTACTACATGAGCCTGTTCATTGTACAAACTGTGCTTAATATTCAAATTAATGTTACTAAAACTGTATGTTTACAAAATATAAAAATATTAACTATTAAGATTCTATTTTCTATGGGGAAAATTATACCGTACATGTATTGTACTTTGTAGTAATTCATAAGTTTTGCATAAATGCCAAACCTCTTTGAAAAATATCTATTCCAAAATCTTGGGAGATTTGAAGTGGGTTGATTTCATTTGCCAATCTTGTCATAACCTCATCTGGTATTTCCAAGCGCACATCATTGACTTCAACAGTATGTAGACCATCATCTGGTGGTATAGGTCCATCTGGATCAGTGCCATACCACTGTAAGTCATCATCACCCATCTCAGCTTCACCTCTTACATCTGCTACAGCAGAAAGCCGTTCATTGACTCTGTCCATCATTCCATTTGACCATATTTGTTCTGGAGTCCAGTTCCTTTCAGTTCTAATAGGATGTTTGTTCCAGGCATCAACAAAACTATCAATTGCAGCATTAATTCTTGGAAGGTAAATGTAGTGAAGAATAAACATGTGCAAGGGGTTGGTGATATCAAGCACACCAGATGCTTCCATTGATTGAAAGGTGTAATAGAAGACATTTCCAAAGCATCTGAAGACATCACGCCATAAACGCTCAATCCTCTGGTTATGCGTTGAGCTGCCAACAAGAACGGATCCTCTGTTTTCACCTCTCATAGCAATCATATGTTGCCATACTAAAACATTCTCTCCCCCATGGTCTGAACGGATTCGGGAGGGCAATGAATACTTCTCAACACTTTGCAAAAATAGTCTTTCAACTGTTTCCTTTCTGTTATTAGTGGAGCACTTTAAAAAGCAAATTAAACGTGAGTAACCATCAATGCAACCGTGTATAACGAAACCCCAGGTAATTAAACTATGGTGGCCATCTATGTGCCATAAACTGTTTGGACCAGCCACTGAATAACTTCTCCTTGAAACCACAGTTGCCCATCTCAAACGACTGTTGCTGGGATCAACTCGTTTTATGCTTGCTCGAATACGATCTCTTTGTATATTGATATTCATATTCTTCAGGTGACCTCGAACCATCGAATAGCCAACCAGACTTCCTTGCACATTCATGAAAGCTCTGACAATGTCATCAAGTTGTTCGTTTCTGATGTCTGAAAACCCAGTTCTTTCCACGATACCAAGCTCTCGCACTCGGCGCCATAAGGTCCAACGTGAGACCAGCAATAGTTGAGCTATCTCTTTCCACTTGAAGCCTAGATTTCTTAAGTTTAACAAAACTTCTTCATCAATGTTATATTTAGGTCTTCCTGGCCCTGTGATTATGCAATGTCCAGGAGGACTAATTGAGAAGACTGCCAAGTGGGTACAGATTGTGCTACTTCTTTGCCCCAGTTCTTGTAGTTTACGACACCACCCATAATATAGAATTTTCAGGTTACTTGCAACCTCGGATAATTCATTTTTAAATTCGTTTACAACTGGTAACACATGTTCCACGAATTTAACTGCAGATTCTAAACGATAGATCACTGATTCAATAAAAGGTTGATTAACGTTGTCTTTTTGCTCTTCGCAAGCATCTAACAATTGTAAAATGTCATCAAAGCAGTCCATGAACAAGCCCTCGCCAGTGTCAGTGAACTCCATTATTCTCGTGCCCTCATCAGCCGCCATTTTGGATTTTTTGGCGCGAACATACCGAGAGCAACATAAATATCCCGGAAATATGTGTCTGGATATAAATATGAACGGTATGTCCGGGAACTTTATACGAATCGTTGAAGGAATAATTGGGATGATTGAACAAACATCTGCGTAAGTGTCTTGAATGGTATTGGATTTTTTGAAGGTTAAAAAAATTGTTTTGAAAGAGCTGAATAAGAATGTTCAATGTTGAAGTTGAATAAATATTTGTGTTGAATAAGAATGTTCAAGGTTGAAGTTGAATAAACATACATGAACATGTTTCAATGTTGAAGTTGAATAAATATTTGTGTTGAATAAGAATGTTCAAGGTTGAAGTTGAATAAATATACATGAATATGTTTCAATGTTGAAGTTGAATAAATATTTGTGTTGAATAAGAATGTTCAAGGTTGAAGTTGAATAAACATACATGAATATGTTTCAATGTTGAAGTTGAATAAATATTTGTGTTGAATAAGAATGTTCAAGGTTGAAATTGAATGCAAATACGTAATGTTAAATACAAATACACATTGTTGAATTTTGCTACAAATCGCCAACCATAGTATGTATGTATGTATGTACGTATGTATCGTGTGAATTTTCGCCACCATCACAATACTGCAAAGTTTCTGCGAAACTTTGCACTAAAAATGGAAGGCCAACATTAGTTTCCATACAGCTTGAGTACCTCCTAGGCAACGGTTTCAAGGCAACTGATATCGCAAAGATGCTGTGTATAAGTGAAAAAACTGTTTACAGAAGACTTGAAGAAAACGGGATGTCAGTACGTGGTACATACGCCAAAATAACAGATCGAGGGCTAGACGATATTATAAAAGATGTAGTACAACAACTTCCAAATTCTGGTCACAAAAGCATGCGTGGCCATCTTTTATCTAAAGGGTTTAAAGTACAAGAAAGACGTATCAGAGAAGCTATGAGAAGAACCGATCCGGAGGGCACTGTTGTTAGAGCACTTCAAATTCGTGTAACTCATAGACGCTCATACAGTGTGAGGGGTCCTTTAGCATTATGGCACATGGCTGGGCACCATAAACTGATAAGGTATAAATTATTTCATTTTAATGCCTTTATTTTTAATGCTTTTATTTTGTCATCAATATTGGTCCAACCATAATGCATCTGCAACACCTATCAATTGAAAGCCCGACTCCCCCCACCCCGGGACAAAGTGGGGGAAATGTGGGGAATTTTATAGCATTTGAAAGCATTTTATGCCAAATCAAATTTTAGCAAATCAAATCCCCACCCAGTCCCGGGGTGGGGGGAGTCGGGCTTTCAATTGATAGGTGCATAATTGAGCAAACTCGTCATCTTAAAAATTAGCTAACAAAAGGCCACTAGTTTGTGATATAAAAGCCCTCAAATTATACAAATATTTTGTGTAATGATGAATATTTCAGTACAGTTAATTGATTTTATACTATACAGTTAACTGAACCAGTGTGGTGACAAATGATTTATAATGATTTAATATTTCTATTGCGCAAATTAGCATGTGGATATGATCAAATGCGCATTACAAAGCTACAGATGGCTTATCAAAGGCGCTTCAAGCAGCCGCCATACAACACAGCACAGCCACGGATTACAACTGAGACCTAGGTGTTGATTTTATTGAGGGGGGAAAACCGGAGAACCCGGCGAAAAACCCTCGGAGCACAGGAGAGACCAACTAAACTCTACTCACATGAGTTCCAAGCTCGAGAACGGGGTCATTCCCAGACGGTCACCCATCCGAGTACTAACCCCGTCTAACTGGGCTTAACTACTGGTGAGAGGCAGCGCCCTAACAGCACACGCCACCTGTGCTCCACCTGTGCTCACAAAGGAGTGGATTTATGTATACAGGACAGTGGCAGAAATTGAAGTGTGTGTTTGTGGGGGTGGGTGGCTGCCCCCCCCCCCCCCCCCCACACACACACACACACACACGCACACTTCAATTTCTGCCATAATTGTCCTGAACAGAGATTTCTATTTTAGGTGGAATTTTGTGGTGCATGGATGTGTCGATGGTTTTTCCAGGAAAATTATGTATTTGTCATGCAATGGAAATAACAAAGCAAACACAGGGCTATCACATTTTTTAAGGCAGTGGATGCCCATGGACTTCCTTCCAGGGTAAGAGGTGACCATGGTGGTGAGAATGTAGACGTAGCATGGTATATGTTTAACCACCCATCCAGAGGACCAGATCGAGGCAGCTATATTACAGGTCCTAGTGTACACAATCAAAGGATTGAACGCTTATGGCGAGATGTATTTGTAGGGTGTCTTTACATCTACTATTCTGTGTTTCAGTATTTGGAGGAATCTGGCTATTTAGATTTATCAAATAGCACCCACATGTTCTGTTTGCATTATATTTTTGAACCACGAATAAATGCACACCTTGAAAACTTTATAAGATCATGGAACAATCATCCCATCAGGACAGCAGGATATAGAACACCAAATCAACTTTGGATAAGTGGACTTACACAAGTAATTAGAAGCTCTGATTATGCTGCAATGGAATTACAACAGGAATTGTTTGAGGTATTATATAAACTATAAAGCCACTACTAAACTTTATTTTTATGAATAGCTACAGTTTATATTTACTTTCAAATTTTACTTTTTAACGCATCCTATTGCTGCCAAGGATGTCTGAGGGTTTTCCCTTGGATGAGTAAAATTGTCTGGCATTATAGACAGAGTAAAATTTTAAAGAAACCATTTTGGGCTGGCTGCTGGCTCAGGGAGCAATGGGTTAAATCATTCAAGATCATTTTGTTTTAATTTTTTATTAATCAGAGGTCTCGGAGCTGGGGGCAATTTCCCCCACTTTTAATTGATAAAAAAGGTATGATTGTAGAGTACAAGTAAGAGAAGATGCCATAGTGTCAACTGAATATAGCATATTGGTGACTGAGTGAAAATGCATTGTCTTTTGCTTTCATTGGTAACCATCAACAGGCTGTGACGTACCTTACAATTTATCTTTTTAAATTTAGGATGCCCCCCCCCCCCCAAGGTCACATTGCCCCCACTTAAAGTAACACTCCATGGCCCCTTTTAATATTATTACAGTAGTTCAATTTGTTGTTTCTGACATTTGGATGACTAAAAACAATCTTAAGTTTGTAGATGTACATGCATGTTGTTGTGGTTAGCATGAAAACGTTTTTCATAGGCCATAACATTAACTGAAACCCCAGTAACTTGACAAGACTAAATCTAGAAAAGTCATTTTGAGTCATCCCTTTGAGCCAATACCTAACAGTAGTTAATCATCAGAAAATTGGTTTTCTCACACCCCTATATAATGACATACAGTATCTGTAGCTAAGCTTGTGCTATTATTGGAGAGGGGATTTCATGGGTCTGCCACTAAGAGACTAGACTATATGACCTTAACTGACTATAAAGTTGTATTTAAACTATACGAATATTCACTGCTTCAAAAACCTAAAAATGCTAAAATCTAAAACGCTTGTGACGTGAGAAGCTTAATTCAGTCATTCTTGCATTTAACAGGACTGGAGTCAATATGGCATAGATCGACTGTGAGCCGGTGTGACGCGAAATTTCTGACTTGCGAAATTTCTGACTTTTGTCGTTCTGCTCATGCGCAGACACGCGCATGATTGACTTTATTATTATTATTATTATTATTATTATTATTATTATTATTGGGAATCTAAATCTAAAATACATGAAAAAGAGAAACCTTAATTACCATGCATTAACATTGAAAGTTAAAATTATACTAAAATTTAAATTTATAAAACACATTTAAAAAATCATCACTAAGGAATATAAATTGTTGAGTTACGCATATTTGCTATTATAGCTATTAATAGCGTACACCAGGGGACTGTTCTTAAATCTCTCTGTTGTGTACTTAAAGTTATAGTACATATCAACATTAGACCTAGTTTCTCTTTGTCTTATTTCTCCAACTCTTTCTGGGAGTAAATGGTGCAAACGGTGCTCTGGTGAAGATAATTTAATTATTAATTCCACACAGTGCTTCTCACGTCTTTCTCTTAATGTTTGCATCTTGAGATGATCTAAAGCTTCACAATAACCCATTCAAGGCAAAATCAATCTGAACGCTCTTTTCTGTATTCTTTCGATATCTAGATTTTGTGCGCTAGTGATTCCCCCATGCCATAACACATCTCCATATTCCAGCGTTGATCTAATAACGCTACAATAAAATTGAAGCAAGTCCTGCGTCGGTGCACCATATTTTTTCAACACTTTGAGGAAATACAACCGCTTCCTTGCTTTCGTTACGATGTGATCAGTATTACTGTTCCATTTTAAGTCCGCATCAATCCACATACCCAGCAACTTGTATGAAGTGACCCTTTTAATTTCGGAGTCGTAAAGATTTATGCTTCTAATTATAGTCTTTTTAACACGAAAGTCTAAGATCATTTCTTTTGTTTTCTTCACATTTAGTACCATTCTTTCTTCACTACAGAAATTAGATACCCTTTCGATGTTAAGTTCCATGTTTCCAATAGGTTGGTTAGAAATATGGTTGGTAACATTCAATATTTCCGATAGTGTACTATCATCTATAAAGATTGAAATCTGTTCTTTGTTAGATGAATTATCTGTCACTGCAACATCCGGTAGACAATTAATCTTCAGATTTTTCCGGTCAGAAATTTCGCAACTCTTCAAGCTTCATGAATCAGAAGTCCTTTTTCGAAGATATCTTTCTGTAAATGGCGAAATTTCCAACTGACACTGTCACTGGCTGTCTTGGTGTTGCTTCAACAAAGCCTGAATCGAAAATCTGTAAACGTAAGGTATGTAGAACTCAGTTCAATTCGATCGGACTGTTGCATGTTTTCAGACTGCAGAGTCGACGATACTAGTATACAATTTATTATTTTTCCTCATTATTTTAACTTTTGCAGGAGAAGAATCATTCTCTTATACTATACTATAATCAATGTTTTTGAATGTTGTTGGTATAATATAGACTTCTGTGCAAGATGTCCTTCAATTCTTGAAGTCAGGACGCAAGGCTCCTCCCCACTTCGCTATAAATCTTGACAAGGTCACCAAAAAAAAGGCCATTCACACGCTCTCTGAGTTCTCTAGAAACTTTGTGTATGAAGGTATGACATTAACGTAATGGTAATTCTTAAGTGTGGCATGTTTTTTTGTGAATACTATTTATATTGAAACAACTTATTTTCTCATCAATATAGTTGTTATTATTTACTTGAGTGGACGGATAATCTGTGATTTATTTAACTTTGCTTGGTATCATTGGCAATGGATAATATGAATTATTTTATCCTTACTGGGTATCTTTACTTTGTATCATCGGCAATGGATAGTCCGTGAATTATTTTATCCTTACCGTGTATCTTTCCTTGGTATCATATTTGATATTACCTGTATATTACCTACTACTGTATAATGTATATATGTAAATAATTCTGTAAATACAAATTAAAGATTTTCCTGTCTAATCGACACCTACAACTTATAAATTTTATAGTTATTACATATTATAGCAATAAAAGTATTGCGATGTGGGTAAATAAGTATCTGTCGACCTAAAATGAGAATGAAACTTCTCAACCTTTCAAGCAAATGCACTTTGTCAGGAGGTTCATAATGGTCAAGAAGTTTCATTTCATTCGAGAGAAACTTACTCACTCGCATTGTATTATTCCTACAATCGAGTTCCTACAATCGAGTAATAAATTTATTGTTGGAAATTACTACCACTTATACCCAGTAGTGGATGGACACTTGACTAAATATTTGGGCGGTGAGGTCAAAGTTCATACTGACAAAAGTTTTTTTTTCATTCCAAGGATGGCGGCAATGAGGGGGGGGGGGGCAAAGTCCTAGTAATTTAGAGTAATAGTATTCACCCCTCTTCCACCCGGTACACCCCTGCTTATACACTTCAATATTAAACACTTGAGGTTTAACTGGTTAGGCATATTATACACCACTGTGTTGTACATGGTGGTTTTGCACAAATTTATTTACAAAACATGCCTGGACAAAGATAGTAGCTGGCCACAATCATTAAACATCAATTGCAAGCATGTGTAACTGATTTTCCAAAGATTAAAATAATAAAAGTTCCATTAACTAATAAACAGCAAATAAATGTCCCACCATGGATTTCTGTCAAGGAAGAAGCTATATAAAAACCAATGACATATTTCTGAATGTTTCAAAATCTATTTCTTTTAGTCTTTGGTTTGTTTTTATAGTGTCCACTGTCCTGCACGCAGGCTATCTGTCTGTCCTTCGTCAATAAACGCTTAATAATTATTAATCTTTCCACATAAACTTTAATGAAACAAATATCCAGCTTTATACTCACATCAGCCAGACGGTTCTGTCGACTGTAATAGTTCAGATACCCTTAATCTGGCTTAGAGTGAAAAGGTTAAAAAACGCACCACTGTGAAGTATGCACCACATTCAGCCTTCGATTCAAACCTTCGATTCGGCCTTCGATTCAGCGGCATCTCTATTTAACGGAATCAACGGAATCGACGGAATCTGCCGGAAATTTGGTTAATCGCTTACTAACAAACGGTTAATAAAATACATTCATTTACGTTTATTAGCCGAGACTGAAACTGATCTGTCGTCGATACTTCAAATAAGGTTATTGGATTAGACATATTACGTACATATATACGCGTAATTGTTGAAAGAGATTTTATATTTTTGATTGCCATGATTGCGCAAATATACGTGTCTCATTTCAAATTTACTAAGTGTTAAGTCGGACACAACGGGTTGATTAACAGAAAAAGATTTTCGATTTTTAATTAAGGATCATAGCAAAACCACCTTTTGAAGCTTGGTTAAATCTAAAAAGACAGATGTAAATACAAAAGTCAGGGGTCTTCATTTATAAAGATATAAATGCACAAGTGCTCTGTCTGTTGAACTCATTCACGGGTATTCTTATTAAGACGATTACATTTAGCGTTTTGCGCACGTAGAAGGTACTATTGCAGCATCATGATTGCACAAATGCAACAAATAAATTGTTGATTGAGTTACTACGGATATGTCTTCCATAGTACGGACACAGACAAATGATAGTTATATTGGATTTTAACCATACAGCTGCCTAAGTGAACTAAAACTCGAAGCTTCAACATATACGAATTTGATCATATTAAACATTCACGCATGTTTTTGACTATGCTATAAAACCCATGTTTGAAAATATTGTGCAAGTTTTTAAAATATAAATCCTATACCCTAATCCCCTAGAAAATAAAGGCATGTAAGAAAGACGGCAGGAGTTTGGGTTTCGGTCGATTGTCGAGGGTAACAAGTTGGGGGTCGTAAAATACGCTAAAATTTATTTCCTTCTAGTGACATAAATAATATTTTGGCGGAAGATATATATGTTTTGGACATTTCATGCGCGCGGCAAAAGGTGTTTGCTCGGCACTAATGACAGGAAATATTTAGTAAATTTGTCTACAAAAATCCTGCCCAAGACTTTTACTGGTAACCTATTAGCCATACTTTTCGCATTCTTACTAGGCCAAACGTAATGTACATTAGATTTCGACGTGGGAAACAGGTCGTAAATTGTAATTATATACATTCTTAATTAGCCATATCCTAGTTTTAACCCTTTCATGCGCACTGTTGTTGTGGAACAACTTCATCGTTTTTACTCTAACGTCGGACGATTTTACTCGTCAAGGGGAGCCGTCTTGGAAAGCCATACATGCAGGAAAGGTTGAATTGAACCTTCTTGAGAAGTTTTCCAGAACATTGAACTGATTGAAGCATCATGCACTTTCGTAAATGCCGCGACAAGAGTTTTTTACTTGAAACAAAAAATAACTAATTCATATTTACTAGAAATACATGAATGCAACAACCCCTCGCCCGCTTTTACATGCTTTTTTGAAACACCCCCCACCCACCCACTCCCTGATTAAAAAAAGCACTCCTGATTATACAGCCAATATAAAAACAAACAAATATAAAAACAAATGATATTAAATCCTTGGGATATTAAATTATACAATTTATGGATAGGTCGATAGGATGACAAAACTGATTTAAATCATGATTTAATGAAAGTTGAACATATCAAAGCAAAACTTAGATTTCATTATTAAATTCTGGTTGTAAAAAATATATTGTTTTTAGGAGGTTTCAAAAGGGATTACTTCTAGCAAGCCTTCAAATGGCTTCTCTATGCATGTACATTTTGCGAAGGCAGAATTAAAAGTTGACAGCTCAAAACTTACATTTATAATAGAGTCTGAGATAAAAACAATTCAGTAGAATCGGATTCCAGAAAGAAGTATTACACAGACAACGTATCAGTCGCAAATTTGGAATCACAGCCAAGAAAACCGACAAAGCCCACGTCTAGTTTTAGTTAAGCTGACTGATGGTTAATTTGGACGAGCAAAGGGAGAGCACGAAAACGTGAAGCTGCATGTATATTGTTTTAGGACATAAGGACAAAATACAAATCCCCTACCGTTATAAACTTGAATGATGAGACGACTGAGTGACCACAAACACTGAAATTCAGATCGAGGTTTTGTTTACCATACGGCGTTTGGTTTCTTCAGGACCTCTGGTTTCGCTTCAACATATATTAAACCGGCTGTTTGTATCCGTTTCTTCGTTGTTCTCTTTCATTATTTAAGTAGAGCAGGCTCCATTTCGTTAAACGAAAGCAAAATACTGACAGATTTTTAGTTTTCTTGTCGCTAGTCACCAGTGTCCAACTATTCTTACCGCGTGACACCGTACCAAACATATATATAAATAAATAAATAAACTATTTCCCAGATTTCGGCTCTCTCGCTTTTTCTACACGCGTGTAAAATGGACTCCACGCGTGTCGAGATTAGCACCCTCACTGGGCTCCAGGCCTTCGGCCCGTCGCCCGGCTCGGGGATTATATTTCAAAAATAATTTTAGTGTAATTCACGACCCTTGACCTAAACCCGAACTCTTCCTGGAGCAATGGTGAAAGAAATCAAGAATTTTACTTGTCAGTTTTTAATCCACTTGAACCTTAACTCTCTGATTTAAGTGATATTGTGAAATATTTATCAGTAGGAATTTTGCAAACGTTTACTAACTAAAGTGAGTTTGGATTTTGGTCGAGGGTCGAGTGTCGAGGGTTGCAAGTCGAGGGTCGAGGGTAGTTGATCGAGGGTCGTAAAATACGCTAAAATTTACGCACTTATCACCGCACCTATCGACGTATAGGCTAGACAAAAACAATTGCGGCGGAAGATATATATTTTTTGGACATTCGATACGCACGCGGCAAGGTGTTTTACTGACAGGAATATTTGGTAAATTTGTCTAGAAAACTGGTAACCTATTAGCCATGTTTTCGCATTTTTATTCGTGTATTATCTTCATGTATTCCGATCCTTTTCCATTTCGCAAGCGGTATGAGCAACTCAAGGGACAAATAGAAGCAAACCTTCCGCGCTATTTTTGTATAAAATCAACAGAGAGTTGCCTGCAGAGGAGGCTTATATTAAATGTACATTAGATTTTGGAAACAGGTCGTAAATCGTAATCATACAAATTCGTGGTTTATGAAACAACTTTCGTCCGGAAAAAGACGTCTTCGAAAGTCATGCAGGAAAACTTGAATCAGACCGTCTTCACAAGTCTTCTAAAACATTGAAACATCATCCACTTTGCGTAAATGCCGCGCAAGAGTTTTTTTACTTGAAACACAAAAAAGTTAATATTATATAATATTTTTAGCATATTTTACGACCCTCGACCAACTACCCTCGGCTAGCAACCCTCGACCCTTGACCAAAACCCAAACTCAACTATATATAGTTGGTCTGCTCGAAAATAAAGTTTGATTTTAATTGCGATACTTCTAACGTGCCGTGCGAAACTTGACTTCGGCCCAGACAAATTCGTACCCGCGGACTTTTCTCCAGCCTTACTAATAAATGGCGGTGCATGCGTATTAACTTAAGGTTACATTATATGATAGAATCCTAATATTTCACCAAACCTTTAAGGCATGAGATATTGGCGGTTCTGCATGGTTTCACTCAGAAGCTTCCAAAACATCATATTTCTCATCTCACTCAAATAAATGATCAAAGAACAAAACCGTGTTCGCATTTTTTGCCAGGTATTGTATATAAGCAGGGTAAAAACGATAGAAGAGTTGTATATTATTGGGAAAATATTGCACTGACTCTAAAATGCGAACACGGTTGTACTCCTTTACTGTTGTTCAACATTGTGGCAAAGTTTGCAAAGAATTTTATAAAACGCAAGCCGCCGATACCCCAAGCACAGAATAAAGACTATACAGAAGGGCCACTCGGGTCGGAACCTTTGAAGTTTTTGTCTCCGCGCATGTCGCATTACGCATGTTGCTCAGCCAGTAAACTGCATGTTCTGGCCAATAAGCACGCTGAACTGGCTGTAAACTGCATATTTTTGCATAAAAATACCAGGACACGTTGTACCGCTAAGTGGCCCTTCTGTATAGTCTTTATTCTGTGCCCTAAGACTTCACGTCGCGTGTCCATTCGCTATCAATCATAATTGCAACTTTCGCGCCAAAAAATTCAGTAGTCGTAACATTTTTGGCCATATCTTGGTCGCTTTTTAATATTTGGGGAAAAAAATTGCGGCAGTCGAGAAATCTCCAGTTTCTTAATGTAAATCGATAAAAATGTAAAATATGATGAAATCAGTGTTTTATCATATAATGTAACCTAAATTTAAAGGGTACTATTGTACAACGACTACACGAAAGAAATTGTCTTTGTTCATGCAGTTGTCTTAGACTATAATAAAACTAATAAATCAACGTTTTTCAGTCCTGCATTTGGACGATAGTATTGCATCATGATTGCGCGAACGTATAATTGTATTATATCATTCTAATGTTCACAAGTTTCCATTAAAAGGCTTATATTAAAATATGATATGAAAGTGCTAAAATTGTGAAAGTACTATTGAGCAATGACGGAGTTTATAACAGTTATGGGTAATGTTGATGATAACTAATAAATGTTAGAGATCTCATTTTAACACTTAAAACGCGTCTCAGTACATGCACGCGCTTTGTTACTGCAGCTCGTTACAAGCCTTATTTAAAAACAACAACCCTGTTATTTTGGAACATTTAACGACACGCTGTTATAAACTTGATTGTGATGAAAAAAATCTCATTCAAGATTTCTTTCCGACACTTGTACAATTGCATGCACTTGCTCCATAACAAGTATTCTATTCCGTTTTGTTTAACTTCTCACAATGTATACCGTTATCTTTTTGAAATAAGCTATTCAGATTACAAATAGATGCATCTAGTTGCTCTGGTAAACAAAAAATAACTCAACCTTGTCCTTAAGTAAACGTTTCGAACTCTAAAAAGCTAGCGTTTGAGTATTTTTAACGAATATCGCTAACCAATTAACTTTAGGAGAAGGGAAAGAATACCCGGCGGAACTCAGTTGAGAGTTAATATAGCAATTTCTAAGGATAAAATTTAGGGCACATTGTCATTGCTTAATATCGTAGCCATCTTAATTTTGAAAAAAATTGGCCTAATAAATAATTGCAATTTTTATTTTTTGAAATTGCGAAAAATTCGTCCAACAAGGATTATTGGGATTAGTAAGGATTAATTATCCATGCAAGTTATACACTTAAGCATAAATGGATTAGGAGATGGTGGTATTTTCGTAGAGTGTGACAAGTGGGATTAATATTCCGATGGGAAAATGTTACATGTGCATGAAATACAGTCCTTGTACGATTTTGTGACTATACTACATTTGGTTATATCTACATTTTCCTTAGGTCTTGTAAATAAGTTTACTTGCTGGACAATACAATGCATACATTTTTTAATTTGTGTACGTTGCCATGTCGTCATTTTCAGTCTTCCGTTACGTTGCAGCAATTTAGACAAAAAATTGTCGGAAGCCATCATGTCTAGAAGAAAAAGAATAGGACAAACCATTCACTGACAAACACGGAGCAATAATGTTTTAGTAATATAAAAGTATAGCGTGGTTGGTCGACAACGCGTGTTACGAAATATAAAAATGTGGAACCTCAAGTATTAATTCATCCGAAACGTCATTGTCTAATTACTTATAACTTTCTTTCGGCAGTATACTATATGCCCTTAGCGTTATGATATTTCATAATCCATAAATGTTTCTTGCGCCATCGACAGTAAAACAGTTTACAGTTGTTGCGCAAAAATCAATGATTTCTGGCCTATATAAGTTCGCCAGTTTGCCTACTTCTCACTATGCTTTCTTCAGTTGTTCGTTCTCAACACACTGTCGTTTCTGCTCCACCTTTTACTGTGATCTACATTTTGTATTGGTCATTTGGATTTGATATGGCGACTTCAATTTGTAAACTGTAAGTAAAATCTGTTTTATTTTTTCAGAGTTTTGGGTATTCGATAACTTGTCTTTGAATTGTAGCTAACATACCGTCTACGTTTGCTTCGTTTATTCAACAGAATCAACGTTCCAGTAGAGAGTTACTTGAGCAAGGAAAACTTGACAGTCATACCCAGCCCTGGTGATGGCCATTGCCTCGTGCATCCTATCCATTCCAGTTTAGCTGGCCAGTGCAAAGTTTTCATATCTTCATCAGACATGCTGTCAAAGTGTCGAAGCGAGTTG
>CAXIUP010000064.1:340000-445000 GCA_964035015.1 Corallium rubrum | reverse complement strand
TGTCTGACAAAACATTGTCAACCTGACAATTCAAAACGGGTTTTGTTTTTAACGATAAACGATTTTTAAAGTGGATTTACCATCTTAACTTTGTAAATTGTGCATTTGGGTTATGTATTTTGTGCTAAATGTTAGTTTCCCCTTCTTAGCTCAAGTTTTTCTGAGCTACGTGTATACGTTGAAAAAACCAGCCAGTTTCATCTGCAATAGTTTAAGAAAACTACGCCGCCATTTTGTTTTTCACTACTCGCTGTATATGAGCTGATATACAGTTAGTAATGCAGCCAATCAGATTGCAAGATGGCTCATATATCATTAGTAGCTATATTATAAATATAGATATATATAGATATATATAGATATATATAGATATATATAGATATATATAGATATATATAGATATATATAGATATATATAGATATATATAGATATATATAGATATATATAGATATATATAGATATATATAGATATATATAGATATATATAGATATATATAGATATATATAGATATATATAGATATATATAGATATATATAGATATATATAGATATATATAGATATATATAGATATATATAGATATATATAGATATATATAGATATATATAGATATATATAGATATATATAGATATATATAGATATATATAGATATATATAGATATATATAGATATATATAGATATATATAGATATATATAGATATATATAGATATATATAGATATATATAGATATATATAGATATATATAGATATATATAGATATATATAGATATATATAGATATATATAGATATATATAGATATATATAGATATATATAGATATATACAGATATATACAGATATATACAGATATATACAGATATATACAGATATATACAGATATATACAGATATATACAGATATATACAGATATATACAGATATATACAGATATATACAGATATATACAGATATATACAGATATATACAGATATATACAGATATATACAGATATATACAGATATATACAGATATATACAGATATACAGATATACAGATATACAGATATACAGATATACAGATATAGATATGGATATAGATATAGATATAGATATAGATATAGATATAGATATAGATATAGATACAGATATAGATATAGATACACACATACATACATATGTATTATATTAATGAGCTTCGTATTTGTCTCTAGGATTCTTTTTATGTACATCTTCGTGCCTCTCCATCTCCACCTTCCTGGTCACACTCGCCTACTCAGACCGATGAAATCTATGAAGGCAAAAGAAACAAACAAATGTAAGTCAATACGTATCCATGGAAGAGTGCATTCGATAAAAAGAGTCAACTTTTTCATTTGTTCTCATCTATCACACAAAATTTCATGGGAGCTGTAGACTTACTCCAACTCTGTCTCGTTTTTTTACGGTAGAGAAAAGGCAAACGAGGGCAAAAAGACTGGCGGGAAGAAAGGCGGAAGGGAAGAAAGGCATTCTTCTCTCGCCGCCTTTCTTCTCAGCTCTCGCCTACTTATGATTGTACGCGCGCTTGCCCTCCACCCGCATCAAACTTGTACCTTATCTAATTGTTTTCGTCTGATTAATTCGATGTAGGAAAAGAAAATCGCGTTGTTTAGATAGTGACGACTCAGGACTGTTAATGGTCGAGGTGTCATCTGGAGATGACTCAGATGACATTCATGTAGTTGGTACTATAAAGCAGGAAAGTAAATGTGTGAAGAAAGTGAAAACAAGCGACACTTCCTTACCAGTTGTCATTACCATTACTGACGATGAGAATGAATCATCAAGTGACTCTGCAGACAAGCCAGACAAAGCGAAGCCTCGATTCTATCAAGAAAATCCATCGATGCCAATTTTCAAGTCTGGTAAATATTCTCCAATGTATCTGGATTATTTTAGAAATCTCGTTGACAATCCTAAACTAGATACGGTGTGCAAAAAATTACCTCCACTTGTTGAGGACAATCTGTCCTTTCTCGTATCCGTTAAACCCTCAGACGTGCCTTTACCAGATATAGGTTGCGATGGTCACAGCAGTTGGGTAAACGATGGCGTTAGAACTTTTAACTTTCGAAAGCACCTAGAAAACTATAATTTAGAATGTAGTAAGAAATTAGATGAAAGGAATATGACAAGTAGTCACTATCTGCTGGTAAGAAAGTATTATCACCATAGAACCTACCCTGATTTCAAGAAGGTTATTGCTTTTGTTAAGAATAACCGAGATCAGATATCCAACAATTTAGTGTTTTTACAGTACTTTTTCACTGGTAATCCGCATCCGATCACGCCACAGAAGCATGGTAATGCTAAGCATGAAGTTCATACATATTGTAAAGTTAAGCCATCATTGCTACAGAAAGCATGTCAAAACTTTACAGGTGCTTCGCGGAGTGTTGCTGCCAATGCCTGTGACATTGGAGGAATTCACAATGTCGATAGTCCAGCTGATATAATAAATACAAAACAGCTTCACCAAATGAGATATCGCCAAAACGCAACTGGCACTACACCGATTAGTGAAGATGAGATTTCACATATTATTGAAATGGCGCAGAATAAATTAGGTAATTTCATCCGAGAGATAAAGGAATTCCCTGAACCATTTGTTGTTCTGGCTTCCGATAGTCAACTCCTAAATCTTGAACGGTTTTGTTGTGATGATAATGAGCACATGCCAATGTCAATTGACCCAACCTTTAAACTCGGAAGATTTAATGTTACCCCAATCAGCTTTCGTAATTTAACACTTTCTACGCATGCTCAGCGAATGAGCAGTCCCATCGAACTTGGGCCTTTGCTGATACATTTTTCGAAAACGGAAGAGGTATACACTGCTTTTTTACAAACGTTACTTATCTAACATGTTATGGCACTGATGGAGAAACAGCTTTGTGCAGCGCCCTGAAAAACGTATTTCCAAATGCAGTACCTCTTCGTTGTTTTAAGCATATCGAGACAAACATTATTACTAAGTTGACAGAACTTAAGCTTAGGCGACACGAAAAGACATTTCTTGATGATATCATGCACGGGGAAAACGCCCTTCTTGACAGCGAGAGTTCTTCTGCTTTCGATAACATGTTCAGATCTATCAGCTCAAACTGGGCGGTGATTGATGTAGATTTACGTTTTACCGACTACATAAGGTCGCTTGCACCGGTAATGAAATCTGTCATGATTGCGTCAGTACGCACTCTTGCAGGTTTAGGTTTTCCTCCAACCAAATTTTACACTAACGACTCAGAGAGCAATAATTTCCGGATAAAAAATTGGCTTGGTTTCAGAGAGTCGAGCATGCCAAGATTTATTGAAGAGGTATCGAAGTTTGTTGACGCTGAAGAAGCAGATAGAAAGAAAGCATACTGCAATCTAAAAGGAAAATATGTAGTCCGGGAAGAACTTAGGGCACAACTGCAATGCACAGATTACTTTAAGCTATCTGCAAAACAAAAAAGAAATTTCCTTAAGAAGGTTAGCTCGGTTTCGATGACAGATTTGCTTAGCCATGCCAAATTGCCAGGTTCCAGCAACGCTTCTCTTGCTGACAGTGGATTAGTATCAGTGAGTTACAAAAATGTCAACATTGATATCAATCAATTTACTTTAAAGGGGATTTGGGGAGGGGCGGCCGAACTGATTCAAAATTCGGACAAAGCGATTTTTCAAGCTCCGTGCACGAAAGCAGGAATTTTTAAGTATTGCGTTTTGAGGTCTATCCATGCTGGTGGAGAGACTCAAATAGTAACAATGTTTTCAGAATCCGGTAAAGTCGAATGTGATTGTAAATACTATTTTGTGCATTCAATTTGTAGTCATGCAGTTGCATGTGCTGACACGAATGAGAAACTTAATGTATTTTTAAAGTGGCATTCTGAAAATGGGAGGCGGACAAATAAACATAAACAGTCAACACAAAACATTAATTTAAGATGCGTGGGGCAAAAAGGAAACGCTCCCCGTCCTGAACGTAAAGGGCACAAGGCTGATAGAGAACGTTCCCCTACTAATTTACCAGAGCCTTGCACTCAACTCGATAAACACGAAAGCCAGCTCATATTAAAACATTTACACGGTACGCAAATACGCAAGTGTTACGGTTGTGGGAAAAGTATTAGAACACCTCCAGCAGTTCCCCCACCCCCAAACGACTTTGTCTTAGCGGCTAAAATTTTTTATTCATTTCCTCACCCAAGAACGGCCATTCTCACATTTAAAAAGGGTTGGAAACACTTCCACTTTAAGCGGTCATGCGTAAAAGAATATTTGCATTTAGACATTCATGTATGTAATTTAGTTAAAAGTAAACTAAATAAGGTGCACTGGGATTGCCTAGGTCGCGAGTTTGGACTTGTGCAAATATAGCATGCTTGCCATAAGAAATCAGTCCAGTTGTTTAAGGCAGATTAACATAATCGTGGCCGACCAATTTTATTTCGGATGACATGTCTTAAAGACACTGTCGTATCCCGTATGTCACAGAAATTTTATATGGTAGTAAATTTATCCTTAAATATTCATGTCTAAAGCACATCAAGATGGAACAGAAGCCAACATTTAAAACCCACGATTTATGTTAATTGCGTTTTGGACGACTTGACAAGATCAGTTTTTTAGAGTTTAAAAATATCGATCTCAACAATCATAATGTAGAATTTGTTGTTCTGCATGTTTTATATGTAGTATTAAATGTAGTATTTAATAATGTAGTAATTAATGTAGTATTTTGTATTGTATTAATCATACTTAACGCTGTAAATACATATATATATATATATATATATATATATATATATATATATATATATATTAGATGTTTCAAAAAAAAATTGATAATTTTGGTTTAATCATGTAATCGTATATTTAATTAATAAAATAAAAGTTTTTGAACCTGAAAATTACTCACGTCATTTTCAATTCGCTTGTGTGGTAAGTTGAACGTTTTCGATCGCAGACTTCCCAGGGATTCAAAATGACAAAGAGCATGGCGACCGTGTTGGTCTTCCTAACAAAGAAGATACTTGTTAATTTTATTGTCGAGGAACACTGATACATATGACGGACATGCATGTTGTCATGTGAAACTGACCTGTACTACATAATGATTTCTCTCACATAATGATTTGTCGCACCGTCGATGGTTCATACGACATCGTGTTTCAGACTTTCGTCAAGCTCGGACGGAACCATTCTAGGATAACGATGGCAATAAAAAAAGGGGGGAAATCTAAACATTAGTAAACCTTGACATTCAAACTAAGACCCGTAGTGCCGTAATGGACTAAATGTATTCGTATATTGTAAACAATAAATACCTCAAAAAAACTGAACAGATTGGTTTCTGAGTCTGAGATGACTCCATCGTTGACGTATAGTCCATCGCACACACTCATTTAAATCGACGATGTTAACGTAACCTTCTATAAAAGACTGACCGTATACCGCCGTCTGCGCGCCGGTATGTATGGTCTGGTTGTGTGCAGAACAAAGACAGATATTACCCTTGAAATTAGAAACCGAATTGTCTCCATTACTCGTAAACATCTAATAAAAGACTAAATTAAATTAAAATGTTTCACCTTGTTCTTAGTGGTAATACTGTCTGATAAACAAACTGTTTAATATGTCTAATCCAATAACCTTGTTTGAAGTATCGATGACAGATCAGTTTCAGTCTCAGCTAATAAATGTAAATAAATGTATATTATTAACCGTTTGTTAGTAAGCGATTAACCAAATTTCCGGCAGATTCCGTTGATTCCGTCGATTCCGTTGATTCCGTTAAATAGAGATGCCGTTGATTCAGCCGTCGATTCAATTATCGCATGCTATTGCGAAGTTGGTTGCCTTGCATGTTTCAGATTACATCGGAAAAAGTACAATTCTCTCAGCCGCTATTCTATACGGGTTTTTTAAATTTACATATGTTGTAGAGAATTTCATGCTCTTTCATCTAGTATAAGTCTCCAGAGTGGCATACACCCATGAACGACGCAGGAAAGCTTTAAACAAATTGCGGCGCGGTACGTGTAATTAATACGACTGACGGGGGTTGTTTTGTATATTACATATACATCAGATATAAACACAATTTTCTCAGCCGCTATTCTATACCATTTTTTTAAATTTACATACGTTGTAGAGAATTTCATGCTCTTTCATCTAGTATAAGTCTCCAGAGTGGCATAGACCCATGAACGACGCAAGCCAGCTTTAAACAAATTGCGGCGCGGTACGTGTAATTAATACGACTGACGGGGGTTGCCTTGCATGTTTCAGATTACATCGGAAAAAGTACAATTTTCGCAACCGCTATTCTATACGATTTTCTTAAATTTACATATGTTGTAGAGAATTTCATGCTCTTTCATCTAGTATAAGTTTCCAGAGTGGCATAGTCCCATGAACGACGCAGGAAAGCTTTAAACAAATTGCGGCGCGGTACGTGTAATTAATACGACTGACGGGGGTTGCCTTGCATGTTTCAGGTTACATCGGAAAAAGTACAATTTTCTCAGCCACTATTCTATACGTTTTTTTAAATCTACATATGTTGTAGAGAATTTCATGTTCTTTCATATAGTATAAGTCTTCTGAGTGGCATAGACCCATGAACAACGCAGGCAAGCTTTAAACAAATTGCGGCGAGTGCTATTAATGCGACTGACGGAAAAAGTACAATTTTCTCGGCCGCTATTCTATTCTATACGCTATTCTATTCTACAACATACGTAAATTAAAAAAATTCGTATAGAATAGCGGCTGAGACAATTGTGTTTATATGTATCTGATGTAGATGTAATATACTAAACAACCCCATCAATCGTATTAATTACACCGCGCCGCAATTTGTTTAAAGCTTTCCTGCGTCGTTCATGGGTCCATGCCACTCTGGAAACTTATACTAGATGAAGGAGCATGAAATTCTCTACAACATCTTTAAATTTAAAAACATCGTATAGAATAGCGGCTGAGAAAATTGTACTTTTCCCGATATAATCTGAAACATGCAAGGCAACCCCCGTCAGTCGTATTAATAACACTGCGCCGCAATTTGTTTAAAGCTTGCCTGCGTCGTTCATGGGTCTATGCCACTCTGGAGACTTATACTGGATGAAAGAGCATGAAATTCTCTACAACATATGTAAATTTAAAAAAATCGTATAGAATAGCGGCTGAGAAAATTGTGTTTATATCTGATGTATATGTAATATACAAAACAACCCCCGTCAATCGTATTAATTACACCGCGCCGCAATTTAATTGTTTAAAGCTTTCCTGCGTCGTTCATGGGTCTGTGCCACTCTGGAAACTTATACTAGATGAGAGAGCATGAAATTCTCTACAACATATGTAAATTTAAAAAAATCGTATAGAATAGCGGCTGAGAAAATTGTACTTTTTCCGATGTAATCTGAAACATGCAAGGCTACGGTGGCCGATAAGGGCAAGACGTTTATTAAGTTCAAACAGTTATATTTGCACTCAAACACAAATATCTATCGTTGGAACACTTATTATTAGCAAAACACAAATTTATTAGCGAACACAAATTTATTAGGGTATTAGCGAACACGCATTTATTTGCGAACACACATTTATTAGCGAACACACATTTATTAGCGAACACGCATTTATTAGCGAACACACATTTATTAGCGAACACACATTTATTAGCGAACACGCATTTATTAGCGAACACACATTTATTAGCGAACACACATTTATTAGCGAACACACATTTATTAGCGAACACACATTTATTAGCCAACACACATTTTTTAGCGAACACACGTTTATTAGCGAACACACATTTATTAGCGAACACACATTTATTAGCGAACACACATTTATTAGCGAACACACATTTATTGGTAGATTTATTGGCGAACACACATTTATTGGACTACACAACGTATCATGCACTGCAGATGTATATGACCGCTGATAAGCAACAACGGGCTGTCGGCAGTCTCACTTTCTGTGGATGGAATGGAGTCGGTTTGCAGTTTGCCACGATTTCGCAAAGAGTGTTCCTTTTGTCAGTTTTCGTTGAAATTAACACACAATTTTTGCCCACAATGTGGTACGGAGGTATTGAACGATGATGACAACCCATACGATGAGAGGGCAGTAATAACTACGTATTTTCGAAAGGGATTCGAATATGCACGGATAGTCCAGATGCTACAGAAAGAACATGGTGTAACAATGTCGGTGCGAACACTGAAAAATCGCCTGAGTAATTATGGTCTAAAACGCCGTAATGTGGCCTATGACGAAGCACTGGTGAGGGAGCGCATAGAAGATCTGTTGAACGGACCAGGGTGTATTGGAGGATATCGCTCCATGTGGCACACGCTAAAACTTAGTGGAATGCAAGTACCAAGGGATGTTGTGGAGCGAATTGTCAGGGAACTTGATCCTGAAGGCTGTGCAGAGAGGAAAGCAAAGCGTTTGAAGAGGAGACGCTTTATATCACCTGGCCCAAACCACTCATGGCATGTTGATGGATATGACAAACTAAAGCCATATGGCTTTCCAATACATGGGGCAATTGATGGCTGGAGCAGAAAAATCATGTGGTTAAAGGTATGCAGATCAAACAATTTCCCCGAAATTCCTGCTTCTTTTTTCCTTGAATGCGTTCAGAAATGCAAAGGTTGCCCTGAAAAAGTTAGGACAGACAATGGCACTGAAAATGGCGTCATTGCTGTAATGCAGTGCTATTTCAGAGATGACGTGAATGCTCACAATTATGGAAAATCCACAGCTAATCAACGGATTGAAGGGTGGTGGTCTCACTATCGTCGCAACCGTTCCACATGGTGGATTAATTTGTTCAAGGACTTGGTGGAGACTGGGGAATTTTGTCCTGGAAACGAAGTACAAACAGAGTGCCTATGGTTCTGTTTCTCAGGTGTTCTCCAGGCAGATCTGGATTTTGTGAAAGGTCATTGGAACACACACACAATCCGTCCTTCGTCATACCATACTGTAGCAGGAAAACCTGATGAACTATACATGCTGCCTGAAAACAAAAATGGGGAAGACAAGCTTCATGCTGTCTCAGTAGAACAAGTAGAACATGTTGCTGAGAATTTATTACAATTTGAAGAAGTTCCAAACTGGTATCAAATGTACTTTGATAATATTGTTACACCCATGAACTTTGAAAGGGCAACCAACTGGAGGGAAGCACTTAATTTGTACAGGCAACTTTTACAGATCTTTGAAGAAATAAATAATTGAAACTCCATCATACTGATTATTTACTGATTAATTTTGGATTAGGATTAGGGGCTGGGTTCGATCGATATGGTTTAAATTAATGTTAGGATCCAATCTCGTCCCCAGAGCCTGTGTTCCTTTTTGGATATGCCCCATGGGATAATCCATGGCCAGCAACAGGAAAACTTGCAATGGCATCCAGTTATGCACAGCGCATGGTTGCAACTGTGGTAATACCACATTGACGGTTTACAAGCATGGCTGGATACCAAGTTTTCCAGAGTCTCGCATTGCGGGCATAGCAGAAAAGGGATGCATGCTCTGGGGACGAGATTGGTTAGGATCATGGTTACGATGAGGGTTAGGGTTGGGGTCTGGGTTCAGCTGTCATATTCATGATAATCATGAAATTAGAGTGATTTGACATTTAACGATAATAGTGAATCCTAAGAGTAGGTGTGAGGATATGCTGCATACCCAGGGTCATTTGTTTTGGGCCGTGCCAAGATGGCGGGGAGGACTCTCACAAATGACCCTGGGTACGAGGTTGCCGCCACCCAATTATACTAAGACTAAGTGGGCCCCCAAGGTTCTTTCACTCCTCCGCCAGCAGAAAATTATGCATACAGTTTTCAGTATATGGAATAAAATAGAAGCTCTCACAAATATAGAAAAAATGGAAGATTTGTGGCCAGGATAAAACATATCAGGATAATCAACCCATCACTGAATGAGAACTGATTAAATGTATTTAATTAACAGCTTTTATTTACAGTACCAAGTAATTCATTCCCGTATTGAGTGTATGAAATATTGTAACATTCACCATTGTTATATGTACTACATAGAATAATGTACATAAAATACTAGCAAGTAACACTGAGGTTATAAGGACATAATTCCAATCTGTACTAAGGGAGCATTCATAATTTATGTGGTGGGAGGGCTAACACTGTATAGGGATTTTGAATTTTTTAAATATTTTTTTTGGTTGGCCCCCCTCTCACAGTGATAAAGTATTCACTGATCCCCCCCCCCAAGACAGATTTTGTATACATACTTATTTCCATGAGTCCATGACCCTCCCCTAATTATTACACGATCAAAAAAGTTTTCTGCTCTTTGTCTTGATTGAAAACTTCAAGAACTGTACACAGAAAAAACTGTATAATTATAGACAGTAATCAAATGTTAACAAATATTAAAGGTTACAAGTTGAAAGCCATAATAGTAAATTATGATAAATTGATATTCTGTGCCCTCCCCCTTCTTGGCCTTTGAAGACATTTTATCAATGCCCCCCCCCAAAGATTTTCTATACGAAATTAATGTCTGCCCCCCCCCCCACTAAATCCCCATAGCCCCCCACCACATAAATTATGAATGCTCCCTTACAAAACAAAATAATGCATGCATGCAACAACACAGAATGTCAACTAACAGCTTAATACATAATACATAATTTCTCTACATGTCTACAACAATCCAAAGTCGACACAGTCAACAAGAGCAGATACCATGATCTCTTTCATGTTTGCCTCTGTGTTCAAGTGAACTGGCAAAGTGACTGACAGATCACATGTAGAGGTGGTAGGTCTACACTTGCATCCAGCTCGGCAACCATGGAGGAATTTCAATTGGATTTTCTTCGCAAAACCAAGAGGTGGCACTCTCTTTGACCCTGTCAACCACTTCAGTACGTTTTCTGCTCTCAAATCTGGAATTTCTGTCAAACAAAGAGATGAATTAGATAGACATTGGATGTACTGTATGCAAGGTATGGTATGTGCTGAGTCTGTGGATTAAAATTATCCTAGGCTTACCGTTCATATGTACACTATGTATGAAGTCACAGAAGAACATATATGCATCAGCTTCAGATTCACGTTTCATCTGCTGGTCACTATGCAACACCTCAAAATTTTCCAATAGGGAATTGGCTGTCACCTCAATGCCCTTGCCAGCCACAAAAGCAACTTCCCAAATGCTTGGATGCTGATGAAGGGAATCTAGCAAGCCATACAGCTGAAGCCCTTCTTGCAACTGCAGTAGCTGAGGTAAAAGGTCCCCCACTTGGTCTTTCAAGCAAATTGAACTAAATATTTGAAGAGAATATTTGTATATTATGAAAGCTTGTGTCATGCATAATAAACATGATATTATGGCAGAAAGAAAACTAGTAGTGTTGGAAAGTGGGGAAAACATTTGTTTCCCTCTATCCATCATGTTTTTCTACATGATTCAGTACCTATTACAGTAACTGTACTTGGTAATGTACCCTATTTATTGTTTGGAAACATCACGGGGGCTCACGCAAAATGTCAACCAGGCAGGCAAAAAAGCCAAATTATAGACAATTTTACATATTTAGTTCATACTAAGGCCTTTATATTTAGTTCATACCCAATAATGTACTTACTCAACCAGGTTTTTTATAGACAATTTAGTCTCACGGGCAGGGACTCCCTGGTACCCAACTTCCTCCAGCAAAGGGTAGACATCATCATCCATGAGTATGTCGTGAATGTCACATTCATTTGCATTTACCAGCTAATAAAGAGAGAAAACAAATACCTTAGTCCTTAAATGACAGCCTATATAATATGTTCCTGTGTATACAGAATCACTATTGGGCAAAAACAGTATGCCCATAGCCAAAATTGCATGACGTAAATAATGTTTACAGTGTCAATACCAGTAGTGAACATCAAATCCGAACCACCCTAATATTGACTCCACATATTACAATGCCGTACATTTGTGTGTGCATCCTCATCATATACACACCTGTATGTGGAACCACAAAGCTACATTTGTGGAACATTTACAACTGTAGTTACAAAACATACTTATTTTAGAAATCACAAAGAAAATATTGTTGAATTAGCTATAATTTAACATACAGTATGCACAAACTACATTTTAACATAGTGCAAAACTTGCCCTAACACCCTAATATAAAATGAATTAATATTCCAATTAGGCAGGTACAAATGTCAGAACGGTTTGAGCATTCAGACTAACTTGGACCAGCTTTAACTTCTAAACCCTGAACCTAACCACAATCTCAAAATATCAAAATGATGATAGACTTTACCTTTTCACAAATCTCTCTATTTGAGGCAGAATTCATACCGTCGATGGACAAGTTTCCACAGAGGTAAGAGAAAATGTGTGGCTGCAGCAAATTAGGTGCTTGACCACCTTGCAAGATGGACATCGCCATTACTTCCCCAGCCTGTTTGAAATCTTGCATTGTCAGTGCCATGGTTGAACTGACTGGAATTCCATCGGGGAAAAGTCGCCTTTCCACGTAATCAAGCATTTCTGGTAAAAAAGACAATACATACACTGTATTATGTAGGATAAAACCACTTGTTAATTCACAGAATAAAAATATATAAATTATGCAATTGTTTTGTTGCTGTTGTTGTTAATTGTTGTTGCTTGTGCAATTTGGTAGGTCAACATTTCATTTATATTTTTTTATAATTCCACATTAGAATTCCACATTAGATTGCAATGCTGCGGTAATGGGAAAGGCAACCAATCAACCAATGAGCTGGAAAGGGAAATTATGCAATTTCATCATTTTGCTATTTCAATATTTAGACATGTATTGTACCTGAAAAAAATTCTCTCTTTGGGCCACCATCATCAACTGCTGGTTCCCCTGCAAATGTTATCTTCAGGAGTCGGTCAGGTTGATAGTAGCGGTTTCTTGTCCTCTTAAAATCTTGCCATAGCATCTTCCGTCGCACAGTGATCCTCACCATTTCCATGTCGGTTTTAAGTCCGCCATCCTTTAATTCTTGTATGCACCTCGCTAACGAAGTGTTTTCATCATTGATCCCAATGATCTTGGCATCTAAAGTGGCATACTCAATGGGCCTATCCACACTGTTTTCTTCAACCAGCCCAAAGGCACCTGAGCATCCATCAGCATGGCTCTCCACCTCATCTATTGGATAAGTGCCAAAACATAATGGACATTGAACCTTTGGCACTGTTGAAGACCTCATTGGTGACATATTGGTTGAAGTACAACTGGCAGTTGAAGGGCCTGGTTGGTAATCTTGGGGCAAGTTGTTTTGGATTAGCGGTGTGGAAATGGAAGGGCCTGGTTGAGGCATGGAAGTGGAAGGGCGTGGTTGGTCATCTTGGGGCAAGGTGGTTGGGTTCAAAGGCCCAGCTGCTGAGGACTCTGCTGCAACATTAAAAGCCGACTCGTGTAGGACATCATCATCATCATCCTCGCCAATACTTTCGGGCTCTGAATCCACGATGACGGCCTTTAGGTCATTCAAGCGCTTTTGGACGAGTGGCACGAGGCAAAGACGTATTTGTGAGTAGCCGTAACCAGAAACCTCTTTATATCGGCCCAACGTGAATGGCTCGGGAGGATCAGTTCCAGGGTGGTCTTAACTTCAGTACCATCCTTGAAGACCAGTGAATATTCAATTCTTGCGTTGAAACGTTTGTTGAATGCGGCGTGTTTCTCAACGGCTTTACGCAGAATTTCCTCGGGAGTCGAGGACTCGGGCACTTTTAGTGGAAGTGAGTCGCCTCGTTTGATCTTCTTGGCGTCTTCCATCACCGCGATCGTAACTTTGACCTCTTTCGAAGACACAGCCATTTTCGATCGTTTTGACCCATTTTTGCGCACAAAAAACGAGCTTCTTTCCCTTTCTTTGGCGCTCTTGAATGACGCGAACTTCGGCAACCGGCACGAGGCTGACGAAGTAACACCACGTGTTTGGGAAGCGCTTGAGGACGGCGTCGAATGGTTTGAAGATGTTGAAGGCGTTGAAGACATCTCGCGAGGCCTCTCGTTGTTGCTACTTATAGTCTGTCCACATTGTGGGCAGAACTTGAAGTTCCTTTCGAGAGCTGTTCCACAACATTGACAAAACATGCTTTCTGGTTCTCGACAACGGTAACAGTGATAGCGGATTTATTTGCATGGATTGCGAATCGTTGTAAGGCGAGCCCGCAATCAATTACGACAATGTTACCTCGAGTACTTTAAGTAAGACCAATGATTCAATGCTCGCGGCTCGCTAATAAATGTGTGTTCGCTAATAAATGTGTGTTCGCTAATAAATGTGTGTTCGCTAATAAACGTGTGTTCGCTAAAAAATGTGTGTTGGCTAATAAATGTGTGTTCGCCAATAAATGTGTGTTCGCCAATAAATGTGTGTTCGCTAATAAATGTGTGTTCGCTAATAAATGTGTGTTCGCTAATAAATGTGTGTTCGCTAATAAATGCGTGTTCGCTAATAAATGTGTGTTCGCTAATAAATGTGTGTTCGCTAATAAATGTGTGTTCGCAAATAAATGCGTGTTCGCTAATACCCTAATAAATTTGTGTTCGCTAATAAATTTGTGTTTTGCTAATAATAAGTGTTCCAACGATAGATATTTGTGTTTGAGTGCAAATATAACTGTTTGAACTTAATAAACGTCTTGCCCTTATCGGCCACCGTACAAGGCAACCCCCGTCAGTCGTATTAATAACACTGCGCCGCAATTTGTTTAGAGCTTGCCTGCGTCGTTCATGGGTCTATGCCACTCTGGAGACTTATACTGGATGAAAGAGCATGAAATTCTCTACAACATATGTAAATTTAAAAAAATCGTATGGAATAGCGGCTGAGAAAATTGTGTTTATATCTGATGTATATGCAATATTCAACACAACCCCCGTCAGTCGTATTAGGGACCTTACGATGCTAGGACGACGACGGCGGTTAAAAAGCAACATAAACTTTATAATTAAAAAAAGTCACGGATAACTGACTATTATATTTGATATTTGAAGCTTGTTTAATGACTTTCAAAACGCCGCAGTACTGCTAAAAAGATTGTAGTGTTTATATTGAGGTCAATCTTAAACAGCAGTTCTCATTTTTTGGCCGTTGACGTCGTCCTGAAGACGTGAAAATGCTCTAAGTGGAGTTGAATAAAGAACGAGGACGCTGTTGAGATTACTCTAGGGACTAAAAATTATTCATTCTCTTTGTTCCACAACTAGAATTCTTTTGTTTAGAAGACATCGTCGTTGAAGTTGCCGTCGTACTTCGTAAGGTCCCTATTAATTACATCGCGCCGCAATTTGTTTAAAGCTTGCCTGCGTTGTTCATGGGTCTATGCCACTCTGGAGACGTATACTATATGAAAGAGCTTGAAATTCTCTACAACATATGTAAATTTAAAAAAATCGTATAGAATAGCGGCTGAGAAAATGGTGTTTAGATCTGATGTATATGCTATATACAAAACAACCCCCGTCAGTCGTATTAATTACACCGCGCCGCTATTTGTTTAAAGCTTGCCTGCGTCGTTCATGGGTTTATGCCACTCTGGACACTTATACTAGATGAAAGAGCATGAAATTCTCTACAACATATGTAAATTTTAAAAAATCGTATAGAATAGCGGCTGAGAAAATTGTGTTTATATCTGATGTATATATACAAAACAACCCCCGTCAGTCGTATTAGTTACACCGCGCCGCAATTTGTTTAAAGCTTGCCTACGTCGTCCATGGGTCTTTGCTACTCTGGAGACTTATACTAGATGAAAGAGCATGAAATTCTGTACAAGATATGTTAATTTGAAGAAATCCTATAGAATAGAGCCTGAGAAAATTGTGTATTTGTATGATATTCTGTTATAGCGACCACCTGATGAATATGGAGATAACTTCGCAATAACATGCGATAATTGAATCGACGGCTGAATCGAAGGCCGAATCGAAGGCTTGAATCGAAGGCTGAATGTGGTGCGTACTTCACAGTGGTAAAAAAACGCTTCATTGTTATATTTTTAAGAAGTTATTATTGGCCATTTGGCAGGGTGAATGCAATACAAAATATAAACACCATATATACATACAATATTTTCCTAGAAAATTCGTTTGAATCGTTTCGAGATCTATTTTCGAGTTTCGACCGAGTCAGATATTTCGCAAGCGTCATTTATTTCGCGCCCACACGCGCGAAATTTATGACGCGTCACGCTAGGTCAGAAATTTCGCAGAGGTCAGAAATTTCGCTTGACACCGGGACCATTTCCACAGACAGATTCTACAACAGCAGTAGTCATCCCAGATATGATCGACCCCTTATCAGAGCAGGATTTTGATGACTTACAGGAACAAGTAAACCCACACACGCATGATGAAGCATATGGGATTGATCTTTACATACAAGCCTGCACATTTGTCACTGAAAAAGTCCAGTCGTAAGGCATTTGTAATCACAAAGTCAATAATACACTAACACAGCAATACATGTGCATTGAAATTATTAAGGGACTGAAAAGTATTTAAAAATAAACACAACAAAATGTGATGTTCTCACCTATTTTCGATACATGTGTGTGTTCAGTAAACACCTGTAATCAGGTAATTTCAGAAAATATTCTTGCATCTTTACTAAAAGAAATTGCATGTACTAGTGGAAACTTGAGGGGATGGCATGTTACACACCAATTATCCTGAAAGGATGTGCATGGGTCTGAAATTAAATTAAAGTTTCTAAACAAAAAAAGAGAGTGGGTCTGATTTAGGGGTACTGTACATGTTTCCGCAATGTTGTAAAATTATCTAAGGTTGCAACAATACAGACATCAATATTTTATGACACTAGATAATAATCCCTTCAAAAACACAAACATTTTCCTTGAAAACTGACATTAAAGTTCTGTTACAAAGCAGGTAGGTACTTGTAAAAATACAAATACATGTAAATTGAAATGTTCCGTTAACCAATGTTTCAAAAACGTTTTTCTTAGAGTGTTAATAATTATAATCACACTAAAAAGTGAACAGATGTTTTGGGAATTATAGTTAAAGACATATCAAAATATATCATGGTACAAAAGCTTAATTAGAAATATGAAACTAGGACAACGGAATAACGTTTAACATTGCTTCCTTGTCAGTTTGTAACTTGCTGACCAAAAGGCTATCCAGTATGGTTATACACAACCGTATCCTGGCCCTTCAAAGATGTCATCTGCAAAATTGGACACAAAGACACTAGAATCTTCATTTGCATACCTATCATTTACAGGGAAGCAAATACAATTGCCACATGTATTTGCTTTGCTTCGTGCTCCAGGAAGTGGGTCATGCTGGAATTCCACTGCTTCCACGTGATCCAGTAATGAACTGGTAGACATCATTTAAGCTTAGGGTTTTTGTGGATTCCTCTTCAAAAAGGTGTTCCCTCAGTATACCATCAAGGTCCAGCACAGTTCTGCTAACAGCTCCTTGACTGCATTTTTTGAGAAACTGGTTGAAATTGAAAATTATGAGCTCTTCTTTTCCCCTCTTGGATTATCCAGACACTGAGAATCTTGGTGGGAATGGTTTTCTAACATCTTCCACATTAACCTCCATGTAGGTACGCTCCCTATAAGCTTCTTCTGGATATTGCTTTAAAATACTTAGAACTCCAAAAGATGACAGACTCTCTTGGAAGCTATAAATTTCTTCCAAAACAGAGCTTATCATGATATGCTTCACAGCAGCTCTTATGACCTTCTCTTTTTCGTCAAATGGTGCTGTTGGCCGGTTGATTCCCATATCAAAGCGTTCATCAAAATCCATCAAAGCCTTTGCCCAATCTTCAGATTTCTTGCACTCATTGAGGTTTTGAAGTTTCACAATGTCACTTTGGTCCCTGGGAAGTTCCTTGTTGACATCTTCAATTGGTGAATTTTCTTCTGTGCCCAAAATGAAATGAGCAACACATGGGGAGAAGATATGAGGGCCTCCAGCCCCATTCAGAAGGGAAAGGGCTACAAGTTGACCAAATGCTCTGTAATCACCACTTACAAGGGAATTCTGATCATGCAGGAAGGTGATGTTAGGGAAAGCCCCTCTGGTAATTTTGGAATCAATTACTTGGAGAAAAGCAATGGCAAACAGCTCTTTGGTTGGACCCCCAGTGTCAACTGCAGGCTCTCCTACAAACTCGACTGACATCTTACTTGTTGCCATCTTGCAGCTTTTGAGATCCTCAAAAGCATTCTTCAATGCATGTCGCCTTTGGACAAACAGCAGGATTTCTTTTTCAGCTGTAGGTTGTGTTTTCAATGAAGCTTTATCAAGGGCCTCGTTTAGGGACAGACATTTAACCTTTTCTCCAGCTTTGCTTGTGTCAAGTACAACGCAATCACTGATGTCTTCATCATCTTTTACTGTTAACATTTCTGCTAATTTTCAATCAGACTCTATCTGTTCTGCATCAGAATGTTCTGTAAAAATCAGTATTAATATATAATTTTAATTACGCTGGGAATATATTTATAAAACATGCGCAAACTGGAGCCAAAGGCCAGCTAGTGTTAATTTTGTACAGCGTCTATAATTTGTAAGTTTAAGTGTAGGTAATGAGAACCACATTGGAGTTTTAGTCGCGTAATAGTAGATAAAAGAGTCAGAGGTATTGTTCGAGGGAATTTGAATAGAAAACGCAATTAGCCTCCATGCAAATTATGTCAAATATTACTAAAAAGCAACAGATAAAAGAAAGAAAAATAAAAGATATGTAATGTGTAGTACAGTATAGTGCAATCAGGATCTTGGGACACATGCCTGGACGCAACCAGTTGTGTGAACAACTTTCAAGATAGTTGGTCAACGTGCTTATACTGTAAACAACGTACAGGTACGTAATTGACTGAAAAAAGTCAGAATTCTCACTATCATGTGTCTCTTATTTTTTTGCTTGGGAATCTTGGGCAATGCTGAGTATACCCCTGCTAGTAGTGTTGATCAGAATGATAAAGATCAAATGCAAATGTTCTAAGTAGGTCTGAGTGTAGACTTTCCTAAAGCCTTTTTGCTATGAGGCAGTGCACTTACAGTACAAGTAAGTGTAGTCAGGTTCTTCTAGCCAAAGCATATTGGACCCATCCTATGATTTTCAATCCGTGATGTGTTGAACCCAATACAGTATAAACCAACAAAATGGTGATTTTCAATACAATTACATCCCACAATACACAAATTAACAACTAAAACTAAACTAACTTTATTATACTTGATAACCTTGACAGTCATGCCAATTGTATCTAAACTAGCTCTTCTCCCTAGAGGTCTGGTAAGTAGTAGTAGTCCACCTCTCATTGGTCCAGTGGTATTACATGAGGAAACCAAAGTGCATGAACTGTATGCAAAAACGCGTTTACAAGCTGATACAGACCTGCAAGAAAGTTGTTACAGGTTGTCACTTGTCACCATCTGTGTTTGCACTGGTTGTCCTAGGTTATTGAATATTTGTAACAAGGTTGATGACTCCAACAGACCTGTGATGAGTTGTTCCAACAGCCTGTTACCATGCTGCAGCTAACAACTCATTAACAGGCTGATGCTAACAGGGTTGTAGCAGCTTGTTGAATGAACAGCATTGTTACAACTTGTTAATAGCCTTGCTACCATCCTGTTGGGAACACATCCTGTTAACAAGCTGTGAGATTTTTACATGTGTACCGGTGGAAACCAGAGTACACTGTACTTGGAGAGAACCTGTGATTTGTTTAGTAGAGTCAAACTTCATTTTTGCATACTCTTATTGGTTCCCTTACTATGGCACTAGAAATTTTACTTGAATACAGAGTTTAGCTATATAATATAGGTTATAAAACAATTACAGTGCACTATTTGCTTTTACTAGGTAAAACTATTTTGCACGGTAACTATTTTGCTCAAAGGTAAAACAACCTGAATATAATTAATAATTATCTCATTATCTTGCTATATCAAACATGAGGAAGAGTGTTTCATCAGGATACCCAAACACTGAGAAGTCTATTCAAACTCAGTTTTCAACAAACTTCTCAGTGTTTGCAAGGGATCCTGATAAAACAATCATCTTCGAGTATGATTTAATTACTACTTCAACCTTCTACCATGAACCACTGTGGGAAAGAAAACAGTACCAAATTAAAGTATATAATTATAACAATGGAACTAGTTATAGTACCAGTAAACTGAAATATTTTTACCTCATATGACATGGGTGATTCATCCAAATCAGTTTGTAGTGGCCTGATGTATATAGCAGCCTGGGAAAACCGTTCTTTAATATAGGCAAGAGGGTAACCCTCTCTTCCAGGTGGCAAAAGATGAAGAGGTCTGCACCCTCCTCCACCACCAACAGCTCTTAAAACCTCAATGCCTCCCCCATCTCTAAGCCTGGGAAATTTTTCCTTCAGGAAAGATTGAACATCTTCATGATTGGCTTTCTTGTTAGGAAATACTAACTTCATTTTTAGTGCAAAGTTTCACAGAAAGTTTGCAGTATTGTGATGAGTGGCGAAAATTTACACGATACATAGATACATAGATACATAGATACATAGATACATAGATACATAGATACATAGATACATAGATACATAGATACATAGATAGTGTAAACTTTCCGGGGGGTAAACTTACCAGGTTTAACGACATACATACTTGTCGTAGTTGAAAAGAATGGAAGAAGTTTCCCCCCGGAATATATTAGAATACCACTGCGCACGCGTGGTTTTGTTTGCGACTGGCGAATACAACAATGGCGGAGAAACGCAAAGGAGTGATCGATTTTTCTTCTCGAAACAACGAATTTCTAGGCTTTAGTGCATGGCTAATTAAATATGGTCTGGGCGAAAGGATTTACTGTCTGCCCAGCGGAAGGTCAAAGGTGCGAATAAATATTAAAAGCTTTATATTTAACTTTAATATGGTGTGGCATGTTGACGATGTTGTGAAGTCGGTTTGTAGAGTGTTGTTGGTTCGTGTCTGTTATATTTTCAGCTCAGTAACAAATTCTCTATACTGGAGGTCGCAGACTGTCTTCGCATTTTGATTTGGCGTTCAATAAGCAACTGTACGAAGAATCCTGGCCATATAGTAAACATGAATGTTTAGTTCTACTTCTACATGTATCTGTACCTGCGTGAACTTAGCGCGTGATTCGGCAGACGATTCGCAAGGTTATGAAGCTAGCAACATAATCATCAGGCGTAATAATTTGTGAAGGCAACAAAAACTTACTTATCTTGACATCCACTTGACAAATTTTAGTCAATTTTGATCTGGATTGACCGGACGTCACACGATACGTATTAGTATCGGGATTCTTGTGATGCGCCAAGCTTTTTATGCAAAAATTTCGGGGAGTTTAAAAATATCTTGATGTTATTAAACAGACCGGAAAACAATAGTGAAGGGCACAAAAGACGTCAGTATTCATGTTTGTCGGAGTTTATAATTTTTTTTGCGTTCTTGAAGAGAAAATGACTCTTTAAGAATCCCTCGAGATTCTATTTTGCGTTGTTTGTCTGAGGTTTCACTTGTATTAAATTAACTTGGGCTTTGCTCAAGAAAATGGGCTGGCAGGTTGCGGGGCTGGCAAAAATTGTTATTACTAGAAACTTTGCACTATCCTTGGGATATAGTTCCAAGGCCAGCTTTCATCAGGACATCCATCCTTTCTCTTTTAGGTGTGATATTTTCATCACACTTCCCCAACACACAAATATCATGGGCCCAGGTCTCCAGAGGAGTGAAGGAACCAGAGAGTGGAACATAACCTTGAAGTTTAGTTTTTTTGGGTCTTGCTTCAATGCAAGGTCTACTTGTACTTGATGACCCTCTTGATAAAGGGGTCACTGGATTTCTCACAACATTTCGAGAACAGAGTCCTGGAAATGCTCTCCTAAGAATAGGGAAGAAAGTAAAAACATGTACATATTTTTGTACAATTTCTTAATTCAATTTACATGTAAATTTTCAGATGCCCACTAGTCACTACATATCTCTTGATTGGACTATAAAAGAGTTGATGCATCAGATGATGGCTGAATTAATAGTTTAACGGTAAATACTGTACACGTTTGAGCAAATATTAAATCTTTGAATGCGGTATTTTCCGAATTTTATCTTCTTTGTAATGTCAAAATCAGCTACAGATTGAACGACTTGCCTTTTTTAATAAAATTTCGTACTATGCCATAGAAATGCTAAAATGTGAACTTTATTTTACATACCTAAAATTTTCCGCCGCCCGATCATTGTTTCTCCAACTAGAGGATGGGCTGGACGGCGATACAGAATTTGATGTGTCCTCTAATTCCTTTAAAGCGTTCTTTAAAATTGAGGTAGTCTTCTCCATCAGATCTTTTTCCGACATTTTGGAATCGACAAAGAACACATGTGACATGTCATGATTTTTCCCACGAAATAACGAAGTTTCAGAAACCGCTGACCTTGTGTTACATGAAGTACTTCATCTTATTAGAAATGTGAAGGGGGTGGGGGAATAGTCGGGGGGATAGTCCAAAAACAAAAACAAAATTCGTGCAGAGTGAATACCAAAGAAAAAAATAACATCGCATCTCCAAGATGTCCAACCCCCCTCCATTCACATTTTTTAATGGTGCATCCCTAAGATGAAATACTTTTACAGTCAAAATGGAAATATACCTTCCCACCTCTGCTTCTGTAGTTTGTTGTGTATTAAGGTATTTCTGTAGTCGCTACAGAAACATGAGGAAAATATAGTGATAAAAGTCGCTTATTCTTGATTTATATTTGTTTGTTGGTATTGATATGGCCTGGAGAAACATTTGTTATATTATGATTAAATTCCATGGAAGCTAATTTATACTTTTTATTCACATTTTTCGACAAAAATTTTCCTCATGCTTCCGTAGCGACTACAGAAATACAGTATTAAATACACAACAAACTACAGAAGCGGAAGTGGGAAGGCATTTCCATTTTGACTGTGATTGTGACCACTGACCACACGTTACTGTGGGCTCGAGTTTCCAATTGCATCTCCGGGTACGGCATTCCATCTTTCGGTACGACATTGCATCTCTGGTTACGGCATTGCATCTCTCGGTACGACATTGCATCTCTGGGTACGACATTGCGTCTCCGGGTATGACATTCCATCTCTCGGTACGACATTCCATTTCTCGGTACGACATTCCATCTCCGGGTACGACATTGCATCTCCGGGTACGACATTACATCTCCGGGTACGACATTACATCTCCGGGTACGACATTACATCTCCGGGTACAACATTGCATCTCCGGGTACGGCATTCCATCTCTCGGTACGACATTGCATCTCTGGTTACGACATTGCGTCTCCGGGTACGACATTGCATATCTGGTTACGGCATTGCATCTCGGTACGATATTGCATCTCTGGGTACGACATACAGCAGCACACGGTGCGATATAGTTATGTGTCGGACACGGTATTGCAACATACCGGGTACAACATAACACTAGAAATACATTAATGCAAACCCCTCGTGTTCATTGTTTATTATTATTAATAACCTCTGCCTTCAATCCCAGGGGTGTATTAATACCACTGAACCCTTAAATTATGTTGGTCACTCCAGACAAAGGAATTGCATATTTTTTTACCCTGTTTCACACAAAATGGCTAAAAATGGTACACAGTTCCAAACTGAAAGAAAGGAAAACATAGGGTACCTTGTGCTAGCCTAAATAACTGCCAGCATATAAGAACAGACCTAAATGCACCAGATCAAAAGTGTAATAATTATTACACCGGTACCCTGTTCCAAACTAAAAATGGCAAAAAAGAAAACCATTCCCTTTCCATTGGCACATCCCTGTATAGTCAATATATGGGAGTCCCGAACCTCCCATTGTAGCATACCAGTATAAATTATATTGTCTTTTTGCACAAAATACAATATTTTGACAACCCATTTGTATTGCTGTTTAATTGGCTTATTATACCACAGCAAGTATGTGACTATTAAGGCAACCAGAATTTTTTCAGCTTTGGCAAATGCCCAACATTTAACAGCAATACCCTAGGTAAACATTTTTAAAAGTACTGTAGATAAATGCCCCACTCCCAGACATAAAAAGTTTGCAAATGCCTGACACTGTTCCAGGGAGGAATAGCTAGGCATTACTCCAATTGATGATGAATTTATAATAAATACATAATACATGTGCAGTACAGTACAGTACAGTACAGTACAGTACAGTACAGTACAGTACAGTACAGTACAGTACAGTACAGTACAGTACAGTACAGTACAGTACAGTACAGTACAGTACAGTACAGTACAGTACAGTACAGTACAGTACAGTACAGTACAGTACAGTACAGTAAATGCATAAAATGTCAAATACATAATTGTACAGTATATGATGCCACCAACAATTCCTACACAGAGATATATTGTTATTACGTTTTCTTTTGTTATTAATAAATAAATATTTAAAAAAAATATCTCTGTACCTTCGCATATTTTTCGGCCTCTATTCATTTCTTACATGTGTTATAAAATAAATTCACATCAATTCACGTTTTTCTCTTCGCTGCATGTCTCTCTTTCTCTTGGCTATTCTTTTTGCTGTGTTTTCTTGCATAATTTCTAGCCTTTCTCTTCGCTGTTCCTCTCCGCTGTTGTAGTTCTAGACACCGTGTTCAGCCTTGAAATTGCGAGTCGCTCTTTTCGTTTCTTCGACTATAAACTCGGATTGTGTTTTGTTTTCCTCATTGAAGTCGCTTTAATATATACTGTAGTTCTCCTTGTAATCGTCTGTCTCTTGCTCTAGCCTGCTGCTGTTCCCTCCGTTCGTTCGTTCGCTTGTTTCTTTATCTTGTCTTTCTCTTGAATACGTCTCAACATTTCTAGCCTATAAACATGTCTTCTTCTCCGAACTTTTGTACTCAAACTCGAACGAAAGTGATGTTTTTGACGTAAAATAATAGCAAAACTACAGAGAAAACGTGTACACCCCGCGGATCCCCGACATGGTCTCCGTTGATCGTTACATATAAATAAATAAATAAGTAAATAAATAAATAAATAAATATATATATATACACACAAATGGATCCTCCAAAACGCCAACATGGGTACAATCCCCGACCGGACGTACCGCCCAACTCCGTCGAGATTAGTACCCTCGCGTCGCGAGGCCCGCTTCGCGAACCACACGAACACGAGGGGATTATCGGGTGTGATACATTACAGTACGGTATAATACACAACTGATCTCGTAATTTTGTCCACAATCCCCCTCCATACACGAATAGCAAGAGACTCACAAATTATAATGAAAGAATTAATGAAAGGGCCTAACGAAAGAGGTGAGGAGACTCGAAAATGCCATTTCCGACGATCTGGAGGCTCCAAATTTTCAAAATTTTTACCGCTCCGCGCCAACCATGGTGGCGCCTCGTGGGACTCGGCCCCCCAAACTTTATCAAGCTTGCTACGCCCCTGATTTACATAAACTTTAGCTTTGATTTTCTCGGCTAAGACAAGGTTATTTTTCAAATTTATTACGCCAATGAACTTACCAAGTGGTTCGTTTTTGAAGCCGTACAATAAACTCGCAGTTCGTGTTTTATCATATAAAAATACTCGGCTTTGCCTCGTGTCTTTATATCTGATAAAACACTCCTGCTCGTTTATTAAACAGTACTTTACTGCATGTTTCTAGTAAATTAGGCTCAGTTTAGAAGTTGAATTTCACAATTGTGCAGAGTACAACCCTCGAACTGTACTCAATTGAGTTTGTTTTAGACGTCGATCTAAAGTGACAAACTAAATTGGAAATAGATTCTGTAGTTATAACGAACTCTGCTAATTACATTAAACAAAGAAATTTTCTTGTTTGCATTGACTTCGGTCATGTAAAATCAGTGTTAATATCCTAGCTAGAACCTTAATTTTGTTTTTGAAATCGTTTTTTGATAAATAACTTAGTGTTAAATGTTTTTATATTTTGGAGCACCTATGGACTGGACAGAAAAACATGTTCATTTGTGCAGGGTCAAGCTCACGGAACGGAATATTGCATGCTTTAGTGTAGAGGCAGATTGGGTATGACACAAAGAATGCCTGCAAATTAGATGCTTGCTGATCATGTATATGCATGGATACTATATACTGTATGATTTACATGCATGGTATAATATAGTTAGCGTGTTCACTTGAATCAGACTTCAACACAGCTGCATCATAATGACCCAATCCGTATGAGGTGTATGCCAAAAAGATAGGAGCTCCCATTCTGATCTGATCTTGCGGACAAACCGAAATAATTGGTGTATGCGATTCTGTTGTTATTATAGCCAAGGGAATACCTAGAACATTTGTCATAGCTAAAGGCATTAAATCCCCAAGTGGTCCTCCAAAATATCCACTAACTCTATAATTTGCCACCTCGCCAAGAAAGTTTGACGACTCTGGTAGAAAATTTATGTATTCATCCGCATTTCTGTTCCATTCGTCTACAACAAGAATCCTAAGGGCAATCGACATTTCATTGTCACTCATTGTAGGTATAATTCCGATACTTAGTAAATGTCTCAAAATTTCGTCTGAGACCGATGGTGAGGAAAGCAAGACAGACAAATGGAAAGCAACTGCCGAAAAAAAGCAATTGCCGTCTCCCTTGATAGGAACATGTGTCAACCCAAAACCTTGCAAATGTCCTAGCAAAGAAGAATCTACAAGAATGTTATCTTTTTGTTGGGAATTTAAAGGCGTTAATATAGACATTTGTTCGATTATTTGTTTCCTTTCCAGTCCTAACGAACTAGGTAGTTTCGTTTTTGAGATAAAGCGGCTGCAGCCAAGATCGTGCAATCCATTGAAAATTTCAAAATAGTTTATAGCTGCCATTGCAATTTCCAAAGTACAAACTTGAATAGATTTATCGGTTGATGAGTATGCATGTTCATTAAAGGCGCATGTGGTCATTGCTTGGGTAATCACGTCGCGTATTAATAAAAGTTCGCCAGCTGTAAGTTCTTTCAGTGACTTAAACTCTCCATTTCCTCTCGCACCTAGAACTGCTGAGTTAGCATCTTGAAGAGAAACATTCTTTGGTATCCCAAAATGTTCAACTCTTGATGTTTCAGCAACGGGGTCTCTACTTGAGCAACATAGTTTAGATGGGAATGAATCATCCCCGTGATTGTTCATTTTAAAAAATATACGGCTGCATCGTAAAAATGCAATTTCCAATCCAATTCTGTTGGTAGAAAGGATATGGTTTAGTTCTCTGTGAAGCCTTTCATTCCTGGATGTTGAGCAATGTGGTGGGATACAACTTGTACAACTCTTTAGAATGTGGACTTTCATATTATCAATGGCCTTTTGTGCTGCTGGACTGATCATCGGAAGACCATTAATTTTTTGCTGCGACCATTTACGTTCAAAACCAGCAAGATTTTGAAGTATAGTATGAGTGTCTTGTGTTGAACTAACTCTTTTTTCTCCCAAATCGTGTGGCTGCCTAAAAATAAGTCCATATTCTTTTGTAATTCCGCTTCTTAATCGCACATCATGTAACAAAGCTTTTGTGAAACGTTGTACGGCATGAAATAAGTCCAGCTTTACGGGAATATCAGGGAATATAGTTGAAAACATTCCTTTCCATTTACAGCAGTTGTCGATAATAATTCCTTGTATCTTCTCACCTTTTAAATCAAATATTCGTTTCAAATTCAAAAATACTTCATTCACTTCTTCAAAAGACTCGCCTCGAGTAAATCTCCAATGAAGAATTTGCGCACATTCGTTTAGAACGCAAAAAACGCATTTGAATAGTTTTATCCAACGCCCGTCGCTCTCTCTCACGAACCCGATGTTGGCCGCACTCTTGAAGGTATGGTCGCAAGACAGCCATGTTCCCGTACGCTCTGACATGACCTTGTGAAAAACCGATTCAAACAGCGACGAATAAGACACAAATACGTTGTTGATTAATTTTTCATGTGGGCATGGAAAAAATGTTTGACAAAATTCAGGAAATTCTTCGGTCTTTTTTAATTTACTTCGCGCTAAATCCTCTTCATCTTGTTTTCGACGTCGCCAGTAATGTTGTTGATACTGATCACGAACGATCCCCTCGATGGAGTTAAAACTGATTCCACGATCAACAAGAGAAGTTATTTGGGTTAGCATGCTAATCGTAAATCCAGCTCTGTTAGTTAGGAAAAATGGCATATAAACAAACGATGGTAGAGCAGTAAGTACGCTTGGATGATGGGAAGGTACTTGATGTTTGTTTGGGCATTGGTACACTGCAGCAACAAGAAGAACCGAGAAACTTGTATCGTATATCACACGGGGTTCGTAAGTGCAACTGCCTGTTCCATCAGTCCACAATCCTGATCGTCGAAGAAAAACTGGTCCTCCATTACAAAATGGACATATTAAGTTATCAACGATATTACCATAACTTTTTAGTATATCCCATAACAGTATAGCAGGCGAGATGTATTCGTTCATCAATACCTCCTCGGTGGAACATGGCCATTCTTGAAAGAAAATTGCACGACTGCAAGCGGCTTGTTGGAAAAATTCAATTCCCCGTTTATTTCTCGAAACAACAAACGGTGATACCGAGACAGATTCACTGTATTTGATAGCAAAAAACAAAAGGAAAATCGCAAGCAACTTAGACATAGTCATTCAACCTCTCGCGCACAACCTAAACTGAACATGTGTTCACAGTAGTTGACGTTGGTTTATAGTAGTTTACGTTGGCTGATAGTAGTTGACGGTAGTTGACGGTAGTTGATAGTAGTTGACAGTGGTTGACAGTAGTTGACGGTAGTTGATAGTAGTTGACAGTAGTTGATGGTAGTTGACGGTAGGTTGATAGTAGTTGACGGTAGGTTGATAGTAGTTGACGGTAGGTTGATAGTAGTTGACGGTAGTTGATAGTAGTTGACGGTGGTTGATAGTAGTTGACGGTGGTTGACAGTAGTTGATATTAGTTGACGTTGGTTGACGGTAGTTGATAGTAGTTGGCGTTGGTTGATAGTAGTTGACGTTGGTTGATAGTAGATAGTAGTTGACGGTAGTTGATAGTAGTTGACGGTAGTTGATAGTAGTTGACGTTGGTTGATAGTAGTTGACAGAATAGTTGATAGTGTTACGAGCGTCCCGACTTAAAATATTTTGATTCCATTTTACTCGCAACAAAAAAACAGTGTGAACCAGTTACTTTCTAAAAACTATTTATTTACTTCAACTACACTATGTAATTAGCGTCTTTATAACTTTAACAAATAGGTAATTAATTCTTAACAGTTCAAACTTATCTCTCAATCTCTGCCTGAGCACAACTTCTTTTATCAACGATGATCCATTTCTTTCTGATAGTTTGCGTGATGCTATTCAGGCACTTCTCTTGATGCCTTATGAATAATGCATGACTCGCTTAATTGTGCTCAAGCTTTTATAATACTGGTAGAGGAAGATATTGTGAAACTATGACTAATTTCCTCTACGTAACTTAGAATGATTCAGTAGTTTTAAAGTATCTTATCAAACCACCGATTACCACATGCATCTCCGCCAACTCATGTCCGTTTACGTGTCTTGTGGTTTCTAAATCTGTCCTTTACGTATTGGATACGGAGTATTTGCTAAATCATGCTTTACGTATTGGATCCGGAGTATTTGCTAAATCATGCAACTACAAATTATTTCCCATAGGTAAATTAGAATAAAGTAAACTATATTACAATATTATAGTATACATGATAATTGTTTATCTTGTGTATACATGATAATTGTTTATCATCTAACAATATAGTAGTTGACGGTAGTTGACAGTGGTTGATAGTAGTTGACAGTGGTTGATAGCAGTTGACGGTAGTTGATAGTAGTTGACGGTAGTTGATAGTAGTTGACGGTAGTTGATAGTAGTTGACGGTAGTTGATAGTAGTTGACGATAGTAGTTGACGGTAGTTGACAGTGGTTGACAATGCTTTGCTGTATGGATTGCCTAGCTATTTGATTCAGCGTCTGCAGTATGTGCTCAATGCGGCTGCCAGGATTATATTCTTGTCACGCAAAGCCGACCACATTATGCCTTTCCTTATGGACCTGCACTGGCTTCCAGTGGAGCAGCGCATTAATTTTAAAATTTTAATGTTTACGTACAAGATAGTCAATGGTTTAGCACCATCCTATCTCAGTGATTTGCTGATACCTTACGTTCCAAGGAGGGCTCTTAGATCTGGAGACAAGCTGCTTCTCTGTCAGCCATCATATCGCCTTAAGTCGTATGGTTTTTGAGCATTTTCGGTTTGTGCGCCAGCTCTATGGAACAATCTGCCAATTGAAATTAGGTGTAGTCCTACTGTGGATATTTTTAAACGAAAACTCAAGACGCATCTTTTTAGACTTGCGTATTATTAATTTATTAATATTTTTATATTATTAGTTACTAGGTTTTTAAGTTGTATATAATTGTATCTATATGTATATTTGTAAAGCGCATTCGGGCATTTTTGGAGAGTGCGCTATACGAAATTGAAAATATTATTATTATTATTATTATTATTATAGTAGTTGGCAGTGGTTGATGGTAGTTGACAGTGGTTGATAGTAGTTGACGGTGGTTGATAGTAGTTGACGGTAGTTGATAGTAGTTGACGGTAGTTGACAGCGGGTGACGGTAGTTGACAGTGGTTGATAGTAGTTGACAGTGGTTGATAGTAGTTGACGGTGGTTAATAGTAGTTGACGGTAGTTGATAGTAGTTGACAGTGGTTGATAGTAGTTGACGGTAGTTGACGGTAGTTGATAGTAGTTGACGGTAGTTGACAGTGGGTGACGGTAGTTGACAGTGGTTGATAGTAGTTGACAGTGGTTGATAGTAGTTGACGGTGGTTGATAGTAGTTGACGGTAGTTGATAGTAGTTGACGGTAGTTGATAGTAGTTGACGGTAGTTGATAGTAGTTGACGGTAGTTGACAGTAGTTGACGGTGGTTGATAGTAGTTGATGGTAGTTGATAGTAGTTGATAGTAGTTGACAGTGGTTTGATTGTAGTTGATAGTAGTTGACGGTAGTTGATAGTAGTTGACGGTAGTTGACAGTGGTTGACGGTAGTTGACAGTGGTTGACAGTAGTTGACGGTAGTTGATAGTAGTTGACGGTAGTTGACGGTAGTTGACGGTAGTTGATAGTAGTTGACGGTAGTTGATAGTAGTTGACGGTAGTTGATAGTAGATGACGGTAGTTGATAGTAGTTGACGGTAGTTGACAGTGGTTGATAGTAGTTGACAGTGGTTGATAGTAGTTGACGGTAGTTGACAGTGGTTGATAGTAGTTGACAGTAGTTTACGGTGGTTGATAATAGTTGACGGTAGTTGATAGTAGTTGACGGTAGTTGACGGTAGTTGACAGTGGTTGATAGTAGTTGACTGTAGTTGACGGTAGTTGACGGTAGTTGACAGTGGGTGACGGTAGTTGACAGTGGTTGATAGTAGTTGACAGTGGTTGATAGTAGTTGACAGTGGTTGATAGTAGTTGACGATGGTTGATAGTAGTTGACGGTAGTTGATAGTAGTTGACGGTAGTTGATAGTAGTTGACGGTAGTTGATAGTAGATGACGGTAGTTGACAGTAGTTGACAGTGGTTGACAGTGGTTGACAGTGGTTGATAGTAGTTGACAGTAGTTGATAGTAGTTGATAGTAGTTGACAGTGGTTGATAGTAGTTGACGGTAGTTGACGGTAGTTGATAGTAGTTGACCGTAGTTGACAGTGGGTGACGGTAGTTGACAGTGGTTGATAGTAGTTGACAGTGGTTGATAGTAGTTGACGGTAGTTGATAGTAGTTGACGGTAGTTGACAGTGGGTGACGGTAGTTGACAGTGGTTGATAGTAGTTGACAGTGGTTGATAGTAGTTGACGGTGGTTGATAGTAGTTGACGGTAGTTAATAGTAGTTGACGGTAGTTGACGGTAGTTGATAGTAGTTGATGGTAGTTGACAGCAGTTGATAGCAGTTGACGGTAGTTGACGGTGGTTGACGGTGGTTGACGGTGGTTGACGGTAATTGACGGTAATTGACGGTAATTGACGGTAGTAGACGGTAGTTGACAGTAGTTGATAGTAGTTGACGGTAGTTGACGGTAGTAGTTGACGGTAGTTGACAGTGGGTGACGGTAGTTGACAGTGGTTGATAGTAGTTGACAGTGGTTGATAGTAGTTGACGGTGGTTGATAGTAGTTGACGGTAGTTGATAGTAGTTGACGGTAGTTGATAGTAGTTGACGGTAGTTGATAGTAGTTGACAGTGGTTGACGGTAGTTGACAGTGGTTGACGGTAGTTGACAGTAGTTGACGGTAGTTGACGGTAGTTGACGGTAGTTGATAGTAGTTGACGGTAGTTGATAGTAGTTGACGGTAGTTGACGGTAGTTGATAGTAGTTGACGGTAGTTGACAGTGGTTGACGGTAGTTGACAGTGGTTGATAGTAGTTGACAGTGGTTGATAGTAGTTGACGGTAGTTGATAGTAGTTGACGGTAGTTGACAGTGGGTGACGGTAGTTGACAGTGGTTGATAGTAGTTGACAGTGGTTGATAGTAGTTGACGGTGGTTGATAGTAGTTGACGGTAGTTGATAGTAGTTGACGGTAGTTGACGGTAGTTGATAGCAGTTGATAGTAGTTGACGGTAGTAGATAGCAGTTGATAGTAGTTGACGGTGGTTGATAGTAGTTGACGGTGGTTGATAGTAGTTGACGGTAGTTGATACTAATTGACGGTAGTTGATAGTAGTTGACGGTAGTTGACAGTAGTTGATAGTAGTTGACGGTAGTTGACGGTAGTTGATAGTAGTTGACGGTAGTTGACAGTGGGTGACGGTAGTTGACAGTGGTTGATAGTAGTTGACAGTGGTTGATAGTAGTTGACGATGGTTGATAGTAGTTGACGGTAGTTGATAGTAGTTGACGGTAGTTGATAGTAGTTGACGGTAGTTGACGGTAGTTGACGGTAGTTGACAGTAGTTGACGGTAGTTGACAGTGGTTGACAGTGGTTGACAGTGGTTGATAGTAGTTGACAGTAGTTGATAGTAGTTGATAGTAGTTGACAGTGGTTGATAGTAGTTGACGGTAGTTGACGGTAGTTGATAGTAGTTGACGGTAGTTGATAGTAGTTGACCGTAGTTGACAGTGGGTGACGGTAGTTGACAGTGGTTGATAGTAGTTGACAGTGGTTGATAGTAGTTGACGGTAGTTGATAGTAGTTGACGGTAGTTGATAGTGGTTGATAGTAGTTGACGGTAGTTGACGGTAGTTGATAGTAGTTGACGGTAGTTGATAGTAGTTGACGGTGGTTGATAGTAGTTGACGGTGGTTGATAGTAGTTGACGGTAGTTGATAGCAGTTGATAGTAGTTGACGGTAGTTGATAGCAGTTGATAGTAGTTGACGGTGGTTGATAGTAGTTGACGGTGGTTGACGGTAATTGACGGTAATTGACGGTAATTGACGGTAGTAGACGGTAGTTGACAGTAGTTGATAGTAGTTGATAGTAGTTGACGGTAGTTGACGGTAGTTGACGGTGGTTGACGGTGGTTGACGGTGGTTGACGGTGGTTGACGGTAGTTGATAGTAGTTGACGGTAGTTGATAGTAGTTGACGGTGGTTGATAGTAGTTGACGGTGGTTGATAGTAGTTGACGGTTAGTTGGCGGTAGTTGACAGTGGTTGATAGTAGTTGACAATAGTTGATAGTAGTTGACGGTAGTTGACGGTAGTTGATAGTAGTTGACGGTAGTTGATAGTAGTTGACGGTAGTTGATAGTAGTTGACAGTGGTTGACGGTAGTTGATAGTAGTTGACAGTAGTTGACAGTAGTTGATAGTAGTTGACGGTGGTTGACGGTGGTTGACGGTGCTTGACGGTGGTTGACGGTGGTTGACGGTAGTTGACGGTAGTTGATAGTAGTTTACGGTAGTTGATAGTAGTTTACGGTAGTTGATAGTAGTTGACGGTAGTTGATAGTAGTTGATGGTAGTTGATAGTAGTTGATAGTAGTTGATAGTGGTTGACGGTAGTTGACAGTGGATGACGGTGGTTGATAGTAGTTGATGGTAGTTGATAGTAGTTGACGGTAGTTGACGGTAGTTGATAGTAGTTGATAGTAGTTGATGAGTTGATAGTAGTTGACGGTAGTTGACAGTGGTTGACAGTAGTTGATTGACGGTATAGTTGACGGATTGATAGTAGTTGATAGTTGACAGTGGTTGATAGTAGTTGACGGTAGTTGACGGTAGTTGATAGTAGTGACGGTAGTTGACAGTGGGTGACGGTAGTTGACAGTGGTTGAACAGTGGTTGATAGTAGTTGACATGAACTTGATAACCGTTGACGGTCAAGTTGATAGTAGTTGACGGTAGTGATTGAAACCGGATAGTCTTGTCAGATCTCAAAGGCCAAGATTGTAAAGTGTCGCGGCTGTCGCCATAAATTGAAAATGGCGGCTCATTGGCTCCCAAACAATGAAGAGTTTTTCAACGCTCTTGTGAGACTGATTGAGACAGCAGAATCTCAGAGAAATTCAGCTTCTTACGATGCATCCGAGTTTCTTTTTCGCAGGCTAGACGCATACGAAAGGACCCTTTCCACATTAAGATCAAGGGTGGCTGAGAGTTTGGATTGGAATATTTCAAGCCAGGGTTGCCAGATTGGCCTCTTGGAGGCCAAATAACTCGATTTTGGCTTCTTTTTTTCTTGCTTGGCGTCGAAAAAAAAGTTTGGCCTTTTGGCTTCTTTTTGGCCTCTTTTCACTTCAAAGCAATTGTTAAAAATTTTATTGATCTTTAATTGTAAAAATAATTTAGTTGTATGGTAAATGATGTAGGAGGTTCATTTGTAATGTAAATTTCTGAGGATAATCATATGGTATAATCTAGTTGTGTTTTTCACATTTTATGAAATTCAGCCAATTGTAACACCGATAAACTAACCAATAACAATTGAATAAGCACTGTGTTCGCAGACGTCCGCCTCAGCAGGCTAATTATATATATATGAGCGATCCAGCCTCCAGGTGCTAACTGCTAAGATCATAAAATAATAAATATTGATGAGAGTTTTGCGTTAAATCATATTAATGGCATCAAAATGGAAGGGAACATACGATAGTGGGAGAAAGTACAATAAAGCGTGGGAAAGTAAATTTAGCTGGGTCACGAAAGCTTCGGACGGCAGTGAAGATGCTTTTTGTAAGCTGTGCCATGCCACGATGAAACCCAAACAATCGAATTTAACGAAACACGAAAAAAGTGACAAACACGTGCAGCGCTTCAAACTTTCTACTACTATGAAGCCCATCCAAGTCGTACGTGTCCCGAAGGTTGCGGACGAAGTAAAGGTCGCAGAGATTGAGCTAGCTGTCACAATGGCATGTCATTCCGCACTTTTGACTATGGATCATCTCGGAGAGGTAATCGCCCGCAATGCGAAAGGAAGCAAACTCGAGAACATTAGAATGCACAGAACGAAGTGCACAAAAATTTTGACGAATGTTGTAAGTCCAGCACTGAAGGAAGAGTTGATCGCTGATGTCCAGGGAAAGAAGTTCTCCTTAATTGTCGATGAAACAACCGATGTTTCTACTGAAAAACAGCTCTGCGTTATCGTACGGTATTACAGCGAAACCGAGAAGAAGATCCTCACAGCGCTTGTTGACCTGATTCCTGTTGTCCACACATGTGCAGACGACCTTTTTAACGCCATCAGAGATTGCCTTGGCGAAATTAACCTCGAATTGGTGGACTGTGTTGGCTACGCTAGTGACGGTGCTTCGGTGATGGTCGGTGAACACGATTCAGTGTGGACAAGAATAGCTGCTGTGGCTCAGCATTGCATCAAGATGACGTGCATCTGCCATTCCTTGTCCTTATGTGTTCAGCATGTGTTTGAGAAGCTTCCCTCAACTCTTGGATTCCTTCTAGCAGAAATTCCGAAATGGTTCTCAAAAAGCACTGTAAGAAGAGAAGCATACAAGACGCTTTACGAGGTGATGAGTCCCGATGATGACCAAAAGGCACCGTTTGAGAAGTATTCCACACACAACAAGGTGGCTGGTGAGAGGAAAGGTTATCTTCCGTATTCTCATGAATTGGAATGAGTTGAAAGCCTACTTCATGACAGCACAACCAGCGAGTACCCAGAATGCACGTTACAAGGCACGTATTCTTCTGGAGATGCTCAAAGATTCAATCATGTATCTATATTTCCACTTCGTGTCGCCTCTGGTCACAGAGTTCGATAGGGTGAATGCGTTTTTCCAGGCAACAGATGCTGATCCAGAAGAAATGTACACGGAGTTGAATTCACACAACAAAAGTCTGCATGGGAGAGTTTTTGACCTGGAAGGAAAACCACTTGCCATTGAGAAGGTTGATTTTGGTGGGAAGTTCGAGTTCGAAGCCACGAAATATATCTCTTCCCAACAAGACAAAGCGGCTGCCGGGGCTAAAGTTCGTGAGCTGAAAAAACGGTGTCTAGACTTTCTTCTGAAAGTTGCAAGTCAAGTGGAGAAGCGTCTACCTGCTGCCCGCAACATCTTCAAAGGTCTAAGCGCCCTTTAACCAACTAAAGTGCTTAATGCAACGACGCGACTCCCGTTCAGTCAGCTGCCGCTTCCTCATTTACGAGAAGAGAAAGCCAACGTGATCGAGGAGCAGTATAGGAAGATTGTGCACCGTGACTGGAAGGAGGATCCAATTTTCAATGGCGCCATACCTGATACGACGGTTGCATTTTGGTCTCGGATCGTTGAGTTCCAAACTTCTCTCGGGGACAAGCCGTTCAAAGAATTAGCAACATACGCCCTGAACTGTCTGACCAATCCTGTAAGCAATGCAGTGGTGGAAAGAACCTTTTCCTTGCTGACAGCGGTGAAGAACAAACAACGAAATAGGATGGGTTTAGAGTTGCTGAACGCGATCATTCGTATCCGCTGTAAGCTTCAATTTTGCGAGAACTGCTGCATAAACTTTAAGGCGACCAAGCGAATGCTTGAGTTGTTTACTGCGAAACAGATGTATGATTGTGAAGAGGACAAAGATTAAAGACTATATTTAATGATATATCATTTCAGAGTGACAATGACATTGATATCGGTTTCAGGACGGAAAGACTGACAAAATATTCATATTTCTGTTTAAAGTTTTGTCTTGTCATTACATATTTTAACATCCAGTTGTTTGTTACGTTATCTTTTCTCCTTATTTTTCGAATATAATGCCCCGATTCAGTCAACCCGTACCTGCATGTTGCTTCAGTTCCGGTGGTCTTTTTGCTGACTGGGTACGCGCTTGCCATTTGGCTTCTTTTTGGCCTCTTTTGAAAAAATAGTAGTTTGCCCTCTTTTGGTGGATTTTGGCTACTTTTCAAACCATATCTGGCTCCAAGCATGCGCTGCAGCCTGGCAACCCTGTTTCAAGCACGACTGAAATCCCAGATGTGGTAGTCGAACTGTCATACATATTGCAAAGGACCAGCATACTTAGGCAGCACTTCCAGGATATCTTTTTCCTCAGTTTGGAAAGAGAACTGGAGGATGTTAGCAGACAATTTATTTCAACTGAACCAGTTCGAAGAGCGTGCCAAGGTGGCCGAGGAAGGCCCAGGTTTTCAGTTAGCCGAGAGCAACTAGAAGCACTTAATGGCCCTGGTGGTTTCTGTTGGAGTGAAATTGCTCGGGCATTTGGTGTATCTGAAAGAACACTCCGTCGCAGACGTCATGAGCTGGGGATGGTAGTAGAAGGAAGGCAATTCTCAGATTTGTCCGACAACGAACTGGATAATATTATTCGTTCAATCATCTGCATAACTCCAAATATCGGGCTTTGGATGTTGCAGGGGGCACTAAGACATCGTGGTTTTGTTCTTCAAAGAGACCGCGTTATACGCTCCATGCATCGGGTAGACCCTGTAACTTCTACCTTGAGAAACACCAGAAGAATCATAAGAAGATCTTACAATGTTCCATGTCCCAACGCTTTATGGTAAGTACAATATATATTGTATATATACATAACTCGCTGTCTTGCTCTGCTGTAGAAAGCATTGGGCACTCTCTTATATCAGCATCTGTTTTTGATTTATTGATTATTGATTATTTTTATTGATTGATTGATTGATTGATTGATTGATTGATTGATTGATTGATTGATTGATAAATATATATATAGGTAGGTAGGTAGGTAGGTAGGTATGTAGGTTGGTTGGCTGGTTGGTTGGTTGGTTGGTTGGTTGGTTGGTTGGTTGGTAGGTTGGTAGGTAGGTAGCTAGCTAGGTAGATAGGTAGCTAGGTAGATAGATGGATAGGTGGATGGATAGATAGGTGGATGGATGGATGGATGGATGGATGGATGGATGGATGGATGGATGGATGGATGGATGGATGGATGGATGGATGGATGGATGGATGGATGGATGGATGGATGGATGGATGGATGGATATATATTACATGGTGGTGCGAAGATATGAATTTTATCTTCGAGTGGTGAAGACAATATTTTATGAATTAGCAAAGTGAATGAATAAAATATATGATATTACATGGTGGCATATATATATATATATATATGCCACCATATATATATATATATAGCTACACTGATGAGCTGTAGTACAGCGAAACACGTGTCTGTAGATTGAACTATATATATATATATATATATATATATATATATATATATATATTATATATAGAGGATATTACATGGTGGTGCGAAGATATGAATTTTATCTTCGAGTGGTGAAGACAATATTTTATGAATGAGCAATGTGAATGAGTAAAATATTGTTTTCACCACGAGAAGATAAAATTCATATCTTCAAGCCACCTAGAAACAACCCAATTAAAGTTCAATTCGCAACATGACGTTATCCCAGACTGGAAAGTTTGCAAATTGCGCACCCGAGATCAATATTTTCCGAAATTTTGCGCGTCCGATTTCCGAAATTGCGCGTCTGATATGAAATTTTGCGCCTCCAATTTTCAAAGTTAGTTGCGCTGTTGCGCGTATATTTTTTCCTTAATATAAAAAGCGGTTAATTTTAAGCGGGCTGGGGCATTCCCATTCCCAGTTTTCCTAGCGTTATGCCAGTCATTCGCATTAAACTAATTAAAGAGGCAGTCAGGCAGAGAACTGAGAGAAGCTCGCGAAATCATTGAGTCAAACTCTATTCACTAATCAATATAGACCTATAGTGTATTGGACTATTGCCCATTGACCATTGCTACTTTACGAATACAAAGTAGTAAAGTACAAACAATATTTTTAGTAACAAAAAATGATTGGTTATTCAGCTTACCTCTAGATTGAATCCATCTTTTTTTCTATTATCCATTTATCCGCTAACAAATACCAAATCACCATACATACATACTGACATACACTGATACATTACATACATACCGTGAGTGAGTGAGTGAGTGAGTGAGTGAGTGAGTGAGTGAGTGAGTGAGTGAGTGAGTGAGTGAGTGAGTGAGTGAGTGAGTGAGTGAGTGAGTGAGTGAGTGAGTGAGTGAGTGAGTAAGACTGACTGCATGTTTGTAACCAATAATTGTTTTCCAAAATACATCAATAACATCATCATGAGCGTTCCAAATTGTTGATACAAGATACATGAAAGACAGGCGCCAAGTAAATTAGATTTATTGTTGATAAGAACCAACAGGGAAACTAGTTTAAAGGTGCCTGCCTCGAACAGTATAATGAACCAGGTGGTGGTTAAAGGAGGCAGGAAGGTACTTCAGTTATTAAATGATGTCTATTATCAGCAACCAGGTGGTGGACTGGTGGTTAAAGGAAGGAAGGTTCTTCAGTTATTAAATGTCTTTTATCAGCAACCAGCAAACCAGGTGGTGGTTAAAGGAGGCAGGAAGGTACTTCAGTTATTAAATGATGTCTATTATCAGCAAACCTGCTGGTGGACTGGTGGTTAAAGGAAAGGAGGTTCTTCAGTTATTAAATGTCTTTTATCAGCAACCAGCAAACCAGGTGGTGGTTAAAGGAGGCAGGAAGGTACTTCAGTTATTAAAAGATGTCTTATCAGCAACCAGGTGGTGGTTAAAGGAAGGAAGGTTCTTCAGTTGATTTTGAGTTGAACGTAGTTACGTAGTTAAGTTACGTAGAGGAGAACAGCCGGATACTTAATATATTATTCACCAGAATCCAGTTGACCAAAGCGAGAAAAACGATAATAATGAGTACAATGTTAATGAAAAGTTCCAAGTATGCACGTGGATTTCCAGTTGACCAAGGCGAGAAAAGAGTCACGAGAATCCATGTATAGTGTGTTAAATTCAGCAATAATAATGAGTACAATGTTAATGAAAAGTTCCAAGTATGCACGTAGATTTCCAGTTGACCAAGGCGAGAAAAGAGTCACGAGAATCCATGTATATTAGGTTAAATTCAGCAATAATAATAATGAGTACAATGTTAATGAAAAGTTCCAAAAGTGGCCAGGTGGGAAAGTGGATTACCAGTTTACAAGAGGAAAGGCAATTTCGGACGGGAAGTTATGATGCGTTCCAAAACCTTTGAAAGTTCGCCTTCATGTTTTTGCCATGATCGCCGATCTCTGAATACTGGGATGTGATGCTTGTTTAGGCCACGATCCTTGTCTCCGTTGATGTACATGCTTGCCATCTCATTGAGTGCGGAATCACATTGAATGACGGACGGGAGACACCAATCAACTTTCGCACGATTCATTAGCACCTGAGTGCTCTGTCCACCTTCCATTTCTTGCTTGTCCACCACCCTGTAGAAAGACTCTGCAACCGCCTCTGTTCCACTCTTGGCATAAAAGATGTCGAAAATGAGACAAAACTCCTGGCCCACAGCTGAGTAGAATGACGAATCCGTGTATAGAGATTTGATTAACACTTCCTCTTCGAAAAGAACATTCATCTTCGCACCATTGCTTAGCTCCAGGTCGAAAACGTCTGAAAGGGTAAATCTCTGTCGGGTGCCCTCCAGGAACTTTGTCATGATCACACCTTCCGAGACGACCAGGTCTTTCAAAGAGAATTCCCCGTTATCTTTAATGACGATCTTTTTGAAGAACTGGAAGAAGTGTGTGGGAAACATATCACCCCAGACGATGGAAATGAGCGCTTTCTTCAGACGCCAAAACACGGTGGACGCCAGCGCGCTGCCTATCTCCAAATTCTTGTCGCGAATGTGCGGCATCTGTGAGACGTAAACGACACATCGTTGAAACTCATCTGCCCCGAGCTCGGAAAACCTCCTGTTGTCTACTGGGGTTCTGTCTACGGTCGAATCGGATCGTTCTCCACATAATCCAACAAATAGTCGGGCGAAGTCGAAGCATTTGGAAAGCAATCGGTTTAGATCAAAGAAGCAATTTTCGTACCGATCTTCCAACTCGTCTATCACATTTCTTGCCAGCGTCTTCAAATCACCCACGCTGTCTTGTAGCTCCCGTGCAGTCCAATTAACTGGTATTTCATCATCGGCCCCATCAACAACGAACCACCCCGGCTTCAGTCGACTTTGCCCATAGCGCATTCGTCGAATTTCGTCGATTCGCTTGTTTAGTCTTGGACAAACGTAGACATCAGGTTTCTCCAAGTCGTCCAACAGTTCCAATTCGACTTCTTCGTCTTCTTCATCGTCTTCATCACCATTGGCTCGTGTTACCACTGCTTCGTCCTTAGTTATTTCGAGAAGAAAACGCTCAATTTGCGTTTTGACCAAAGGAATATGCGAGCATAACTTCCAGCCAGGGTACCATTGAGCCTGTGCCTGCAGCATGAGGACAACCAAGGGCCACAACAAATCGAGGACACCCAGCAAGTCATGGACAAAATCTTGGCCATACAGCTTGTAGCCAACCTTCTCGCGATTGTCGTGGTCTTTGAACGTCTCGATGTAAACTTCCAAACTATCTGCCAGGTTCCTCAGCGACAAGTAGCTGGAGCTCATGAACCGCTGATGTGCATATGCGTTGGTCACCCGAAACGGAAGCTTCAGTTCCTTCGCTGTGTGGCGCGCTACACTGTGCATCTTACCAAATCTAAAAAGCTGGTGGTAAAGTGCCACTCTCTTCAGCAGACAATCGACGAAACACGAATCTTTGTACTTGCTGAAAACTTTGTCCAGCCAGTGAGCAGGATCCCATTCTATCGGCCACCATAACCTGTCTTTGCAACTTTGGCCATCCTCAAATAGTCGCATGATAGGCTCGTTCATGCCAGCAATAAATGGCTCGTTCAGGTACTGGCCATCCAACACTCTTCCCTGTGCTTGCAGAAGGCGCTCGTCTTTCAAGTCGACATGCTCCTTCAGATCTTTATATATTGCAGTCGCTAAAGCACCTCCTGTACCACCAGTCCCATCAGAATTAGTGTATACCTCCCAGGCATCTAGGATGATTCCTTCTCGCGTACCATTTACAACGGGGCAGATAACGGTGACCTGGTTAGTAATGCGATGGTTGGTGAACTTGTCGGCGGTTACATAAAAGTGCGGTGGCAGCATTCCTGTGTTTGGAAGGGGAGTAGAGAGGAAATCGGCGGTCTTCTTGTCGATGTAGGCGCACGCCACTTTAATCATTTCTGGAAACATTTTTCGTGAGTGACCAAAACCGCCAACATCAGCACCAGCTGCTTGGAGTTCGGCAATGCGCTCCTCGTACTGTATTGCAGCTGACTTTGTCTTGACCACTCCAATAGCAGCACGGAGTTGGTTCTTGGCAACAATCATCTCCCTGGATCTGCCTTCATTGAGCAACTTCATGTGACGCACAGCGTTGTTGTGCGTTTCGGAAGAAAGATGTTGATGAATCGCTTGTTTCTGGTGGTACCATTTGTCGCACTTACCAGCAATAAGTTGTTCGTATGTATCATCTGACAAGTGAAGACCACTGGCCAAACTTCCTTCGGCCTTGCCAGAGGGTCGACGAAACGAAGACGAAAACGATACTCGAGGAGAAGATAAAAACTCCGCACAATTGCTACACCGCAGTACCCGGCTATTCTCCTCAAAAAGTAACTCAAAATCAGGCACTTCGTCTAGAAGTTCAATCAAATTACTTGATTGAAGGGATAGTTTCGCTGAAGGGTTAAAAGGGGTTGCTGAGGTCTTTTCCTTTTTCCCGTTTTGGGGACCGAGCTTTTTAGCCACCTTATTTGCGATCTTTTCCGCTAGATCCTCAATATTGAAAGGCATTTTGCCGGGTTCCTTCTCGGAAAGAGAAGGAAGGAAACTATCCAGCGAACTTTGATAAATAGGACCCATGTTACGGATGGTCGGGCTGGAGGTAGGATCGACCACAGTTGTCAAATCAACTGAACCTCCGCTTACAATTGGTCCACTGTTGCAATAGAAATGTTAAGACTAGTCAATAACAAAATTTCTTATATATACATATCTAAAAAATATTACCACACATTACGTAACATAATTTATAAGACGTTACAAGAAAGACATATTTATACGATAGCGTGAATAGATCAGCAAAAATTATTTTGAAGTTTAGTATACAAATTGCCGGTTCTACATACAGCAGTAAAGTATGCAGCGTGCTTGCAATGCAATTGCAAATTAGCTACATTAAGTCAATCTCTAATTGCAAATTAGCTAATTACAATGTAAGTCAATCTCAAATTGCAAATTAGCTACATTAAGTCAATAACTTTTAAACTTTTAAACGATGATACTCTTTCCAACGATAATTTTAGATAGCTCAAAGCTAGATTTGTCAATCTGTATGCTCTTTAGAAGCAAGAAAACAATGTTTGAGCTAGGACATACTGTTAAAGGTAAACTATTAAGGTGAGTACATTCGGTATGTAGCCAAGTCAGCAACAACATAGGAAGCATTCAGTCGTAAAATCGTGATTTGTTTGCTGTATATTGGCATCCTAGAACCCAGATGGTTAGTTTTGCATTCAAAACCACACTAAGTTTACAAATACATCATACTTGTATGAAAAACTTACGTTAATGACGTTACTGTTGGCTCACTTGGCTGTAAAGCAGCAGAACTACAAAAAAACCCACTTAAATCAATACAAGGTTGCCATCACTCACATCACGCTTTATGTTATATGTGTTAAATTAGTTGCAGGCTATTTTCATGTGACATCATACCTTTCTTGTACCATATCTGGCATACACTATAATATACCAATACCTTTTCCTTGTCCTTAAGTTCAACAACAAGAATACAGTAAAAGAGTGAATTTGTGAGAATATAAAGTGACAAACCTTTCTCCATTTTCGTTGTCATCCTTTTCCTTATTGACCAATGGTACATCATCCCGGACCTCCTGGCTACCACTGACCACTTTATTTGCAAGTTCAAGCTGTTCTACAACTTCTCTACAGCACAAAATTTGAAATTTACCATTTTAGTTTCTATCGCCTATCAGTTCATAGTGCATACGTATATGGTTTAATTGATTAACTCTAGTGTGATTTTATATTATACAGTACATACGCCATAGTTAAATCACTATCAACATCCAAATCCATACAAGTGGTCTCTTGCGTTTGAGGCGGTTCTGCTAGGACACTACCACTTCCCTTCTCCTGACTCGTACTACAGTGAGAGTTCAAGTACAACAGTTTATAGCACAAATGGGAGGATTCGCAATTTGTAAATGTTACAAGAAATCCAAACTGACCTAACTGTCCTAACATATCACATATGCATTTATAAACAACACCAGTGTCCAAAGCTTATTTTATTGAGTATACATGTACTTGGTTACTCTGTACTCAACAACTTAACTTTGAACTTTCCAAATACATGTATACTGTACATAAATATAAGTAGGACAGAACTATTAGGCTTTGACTTGCACCTACCTAGATGAACTTGCAGCAAATGATGCAAATCTACGTTTGTACACCTTCATTGCCTCTGCAGCAAGAGGTGAACTTTCGGGCACAGCATCATTGGCTGTCGTCTTTTGTTTTTTTGTGTGCTTTGGAAAGGTGGCTAGAAAGGGTGGATTGATTTCCCCTTGCCAACCAAAATTTCTGTCTCCCTTCACGGAAACAAAGCAGACAAAACCCCATTGGTGTTTTGCCATGACCACCTTTTGCTCGCTTGGCCACTGGCGCCGCCAACTTTCCCGACTGTTTGCCAACTCTGTTAAATATACAGTAGAACTTGAGTTTTACGACCACCCCTGTTACCAGGTAAAAGTGGTCGTAAATGACAGGAGGTCGTACATGGCAAGTAGTGATGTGTGACGTCATAGCAGCCATTTTGGCAGCGACGCAGCGCTTCTTTATATAAACATTGTTTCAAGGTTAGGAAAATGGCGATTTATAAAGATTTACAAGGGAAATGGAAAAGCAAGAACATTTCAAAGAAGTGCAGTCTTGATTTAGTAATGTTAATATGGTTATTAAGAGAAAAAGAATTTGACATTTGTGCGTTTATAGAGCGATGTTCTCCATATCAAAATCGTGTCGTACTATCGTTCACTTCAGTTTTTGCGCTGTGTTTTTATTACGCTTGATTCAATTTTTACGCTGGTTTGGTCTTGTTAAAAGCTCTTGACTTTATTTACGATCTTCCAGTAGTATTTTTTAGATGTGAACACTGAGTTTTGTCACTTTCCTTTCCAAGTTAAAAAGCCGTTGTAAAACCGTTGTAAAATAACGTCAACGATCGTCAAGATCAACTTGTCTAAAGTTAACACGTATTACTCATGGTTTCGAATTGTTCAGTCATTGTATTAACTCTCAAACATCAACTAAAAAGTATTTAACTCTGACAACAAAAATTCACAGATTTTCATCAAATAATGCTCAAAAGAGAAGCAAAACAAGTCTAAAATGCGGTATGAAACCGGAAGTGTTGCACAATTGCCGTGTTGTTTTCGCATGTGGTCGCATTCGCGTTTGTTTACTACGAAAAAACGGGTGTTTCTTTAACGTATTTCGGCAGTTTTATGTTGAGATGGTCGCTCATAGCAGGTAAATATCTTGTTTGGGACACTAAAAAGTGGTCGCTGGTCGCGTTAGGCAGGTGGTCGCACATCGGAGGTACATTTCAATATGGGGCTTTTTAAAATTATATGCTGGGCTTTAATATTCCTGACAAGATTACGCTTTCCGCCTGGTTCGTCTATTGCTACGATATTACAAATCGTCCGTGCCAGAAAAAGTGGTCGTAAACAGCAGGTGGTCGTTAAAAGGGGTGTCGTAAAACTCAAGTTCTACTGTACTGGCAAACTGCGATTCTAGAGTGAATATAGAAAAAAAGTTTCTTGATAAATATAGAAGACCATGATAATTCGATGACATTATAGCTACTGTGATACTGATATTATTATCTCTTTACCTTTCTCCGATATCTTTCTCTTTGGTGGAGCCTCTCCTTTAGTTGCTGCACAACTGGCACAGAGCACTGCTGCACCAAAACCTTCTTCATCCTCCTCATTCAATTTCGCACAAGGTGGAATAGCATGGCAGGCTTTCTTGCAAACTTTGCAAGAATGACTCCCACATTCCTTCTTGCATGAAACACAAACTATGCAAACAGGAAAAGCAAATAAATTATCACTATTAATTTATGAACTATCTGTTTATGATTTTATTATTGTTAAGTGCGCCACAACCCTTTTCAGTCCTTTTGTAACTAATCTTAGATCACTAAGTGCGAGAAGGTGTTTCGATTGCATATCCTAATAAGTAATAACCATTAATCAAAAAGAACTACTTTGTAGATATACTGTTAATAAATGATTATTAGTATTATTATTATTCTTATTATACTTACAATAGAGTTGGACATAGAAAAATAGAACATGAAAAATGGAGCACCCGGAGCAGAAACAGAGGAACCCTCATAACGACATAACCCCTCTGCCCGTGGGCCTTAGTCCAGAGTCCCTGACCCGGACCCTTACCCTTTTACGACCTTCACTATAGTTTATTATTAAAAAATTATTATTAAAACTATATTTATTCACGCTTACCCCTTGGTCCCCTTCAACAACAGCTGATTTCCAAGGGGGAAATTTCCAACAGCTGATTTCTGACAGAGAAATCAGTTGTTGGAAATTTCCCCCAACAGGTTTCCAACGGATTTCGAATAGCTGATTTCCAAGTGTGTTAAATTGATAGGTACTAAGCTACTAAAAGTATATATTAAAGACAGACCTTAGAGGGCCAGAGGCTTATGGCTTACGGTTCAGCTGGTTGAATTATCTCAATATCGTCTGGCACGCCTGCCATTAATTTTTCACCATGAAACAAGGAAGTGAATGAACTATCAACTATGGAATGTGCAAGGAAGAGTTTACTCAGTTAGCCAGTTTAGACTTTGCCTTTTGGCACATTGGAAAATCAAAAACATACAAAATTGTAATTTTAATTTTTAAGTAATGTGTGAATGGTGTGATGGAAATTGAATTGTTATTCTGATTTCATTCATATTGCCAGTGTTCAGTGTTCACAAATCACAATCAACTGAATAGAACTCCGTTTAGTTGTCGTTTAGACTTTTATACTCCTTTGAGTTTAGACTGTTTTTATAATCAATAATCATAGGCCGCCGGCGCCCGGCGGTTTGATTTGATAACATATTACATATATAAGGTATATTGTTAAATAGTAAACTGTAAATGTGATGCCGCAACATGCACCGGTGGCGGTTGGCTCGCAATTCATATTTTGTTGTAATATTTTGTAATACATTTCACAGCATTTACATTTCCAGTCTCTCCGTCGAAATACCCCACTACCTCAGTGATAGAAGGGGAAAAGGACTTCATGTAGCCTTGAAATTTCAGATTAAAAGTACCTTAAACAACCGACCGCCGCCGGACGCAAAGACGCTGCTTTAAAGTGATTTTATGGTTCAATTCACCACACAAATTTCCATAAACGCGAATAAAACAATTTATACTACATTTGCATACACTGATAAACACACGATATACACTTACCTCGCACAATTGAACTTGCAAACTCCCTTGAAAATCTTTCACAGCAAAAATATTCCACAGAACGAAACGAGTAAACGACGTTTGCTTTGAAAACCTGTCACTAGATCAAATTTCTCAAACGCAAACTTCTGTTAGCTAAGCCAGTCGAATCGGAAGTTAAATTAGGAACGTAGCCAGCTTGTCTGCTGCTGTCGCGCGACGCGCATCTCAACTTCCGTTTCGCGCAAGTTTCTCATTCGCGCGCGCTTCTCTCACTTCCCAGTGAGCATTTTCTTACGCTCGCGTTTTTACGCGCGGCGCGCGCGTTCACGCTTTCCTCAGATTCCAAGTGCGCGTTTGAACTTGAAATATTGCGCAATAGCTTTTCAGAAGCGCGGATAGCGCGGCTGGTTTCGAAAGTGCGCGTTTCTTCGGAGCATTTCCAAAAATTTCGCGTCCAGACGCGCATTTCGTCCAAAATTGCGCACCCGAGATCTCGGCTGCGCAATACAAACTTTCCAGTCTGGACGTCATCGAAATCTTCACTAGTGAGGATATCAAAAATATCTCACTGTATATTTTCCAGTAATACACTTGCATCTATATAATAAATAATATATTTTATATATATTTCATATATTATATATATTATATATATTATATATATTATATATATATTATATATGTATATATTTATTATATAGATGCGAGTGTTTTACTAGGAAATATAGTGTCGTATTTCCCATATCCTCACTAGTGAAGATATCAATGACATTTAGAATTTTACTGCTTTTTGCATTGAATCTATATAATAAAAAGAACATTACACGGTGGCTTGAAGATATGAATTTTATCTTCTCGTGGCAAAAACAATATTTTACTCATTCGCTGCACTCATTCGTAAAATATTGTTTTCCCCCATTCGAAGATAAAATTCATATCTTCTCGCCGCCGTGTAATACCCTCTATATATTATATATATTATATATATTATGTATAATATTATGTACAGTATTATGTATTATATGTTATATACATGTATTAATACAATACAATACAATATTTATTTATACAATACAATATTTATTTATTGTCGATGGACGTGGGGAGTGGTTGCCCATTCTCCTGAGCCAGAGGCTCGTGTTAGAAACGCTCGACCTTTAAAATAAATATAAATAAATAAATTACAAGTAATAAATAGGTATAAGAATAACAGTTATAAACTGGGTTTAAAAATAAGTTATAAAGAGCAATATAGATAATTATGAAGATATTACAATAATAATCGTAATTCAATTACACAGTACGGTCTATAAGCACCTGTTGCATTGGTATATTTACCTACCCAGCAAATGGGGAGTGCTGTCTGCTTTAATGTAGCTAGATGAGTTGTGATTTTTTTTTCATTGTGTAAACATATACAGTACTGTGTGCATTTTTTCAGGCATATTGATGGGAACCATAAATTGATCCAGTCTTATCGCATAGTGATCCATGGAGGCATTGATGGGTTTTCTCGACTAGTAGTTTTTCTGAAAGCATCAAGTAACAATAGGGCATCAACTGCACTCAGTTCATTCCAGAGCGCTGTAAGGCAGCACAATTTACCATCAAGAGTGCGCTGTGACCTTGGAATGGAAAATGTTGAAGTTGGGAGATTCATGCTTGACGAAAGAGGTCTGAATCGTGGCAGCATAATAACTGGCACATCTGTACACAACCAGAGGATAGAAAGGCTATGGAGAGACATGAATCGCATTGTAGTTTCAAAATTTTTGAACATTTTTTTGTTCTTGGAGAATCATGGAGTTTTTTATCCAGTCAGTGAAGTTCATCTGTTTTGTTTTGCCTTCATTTAGTATACATTGACGTGATAAATGATGCACTTCAGGAGTTTGTCGCTCGATGGAATAACCATCCTGTCACAACAGAAAGCAACCTTTCACCACGACAGATATGGGTGAGAGGGGTGGTGGCTTTGCAAAACTCTGGTTACACTGCAGTTAATGATGTTATCAACAACCATGAACATTCTAATTACGGCATTTGTGAGGATGGTCCTGTTTCCGAGGAAGACCCATCCAGGATGGTCTGTGTTCCAGAAACATTAATTCACTTGACCAAAGAACAATTGGATTCCATTCAGTCAGCTATAACAGGGGTACATGCAAGAGGGGATGCTCATGGAATTGAATCTTTTGTAGTAGCTGTCGAGCAAGTGACTTCAATAACAAATAATGCCAACTGATGTATCCGCAATTTCTAAAATTATGGTGCTGGCTTGTGAATAGAGCTAAATTTAAGTGCAAAATATTGTGCATACTGTATACTTTTTGTTGTATAGATTAAAAAGTTTTTATTTATGAAATCGCACAAGACAAGAAAAATTTTGCATGCGTAATATTTTCCAAATGGACAGCCAGCTTTATGATATATGAATACAATCTTTTTTTCTTTTTTCTGTAAGAGGCTACTGTAAACCATAAACATCCGAATATAAGTCCTGCAATTATAAGCCCTCTGTATACAAGCCCACCAATTTACTAACACTTTGGTTCTTCAAAATATCAGACCCCCCCCCCCCTGTATATAACCACATGGCTTTATACATGGACAGGAAATTGGCAATTTGGCATTTTTATTACTGTTTTAAATCAAGTGATAACTGGCTATCAGAAAAAGTGTATGTTGTTTGTTTCTTAATGACATTGTTTGTTTTTGTCTGCGTGATTGAATGCAACATGTTGGTGCGCGATGTTTGAATTCAAAATGTTCTTGGTTCAAATGTTTGTTTACAAATGTTTTTAAAAATACATGTATACAAAATACAAACACAAAATCCTAACTTATATAATCCCCCATGTATAAACCCACCTAAACATGCTTACAAACAAATATTAAGCCTAGCACTATTTGGAGGTTTATGGTAAATCTTAACCCATTATTAAGGGGCAAGGGGGCGCATTTAACACCAGACAATTTTGTTCATCCAGGTGATGAGCTCTGATGCACTGGCCCTTTCCCCTTGATGGGTTAACCAGGTCCTTGGTAAACCCATTAAGGGGCAATGACACATTTTATTCTTTGTAACACCAGGTGATTTTATTCACCCACTAGGTGATCATGATGAGCCCTGATATGCCCTTGCCCCTTAATGGAGTTAATTTATACAATAAGACAGAAGCAGAAAGGGAAGAACAACAGGCTTGACTGTATAATTATTGAACTTTATAACTGAACTGTAACTCTAAGCTCATTAGGATTACCACTGACAATGAGTTCTGGTATGGTGGGGTATTTTTTAAATTTCAAAAACATTACGTATTATGATATAATACAGTACTTTTTTTAATTGTATATTTAATATAAAATCACATTGCCAAGAAACAGAACATCAAAACGTAACAAAATAAACATCTTGTTTACATCTATATGGCTTACCCTAACACCTCCCAAGTGAGAAGTCTTACATTAAATAGAATTAAAGGCATCACCCTCTTTACGTATAGCAGCATGTATTGTATGAGCAAAGGCTTGTTCATCCATTTCTTGTAGTGCAGAAGGAATACTCAATCTGACCAGACAAGTAGAAGAAAACACTGTAGTTGGTGATTCTTCAATATCAACACTTATACAGCCTGCGGGGAGATATTGGAACCAGTCACATATTTCAAGAAACTTTCAAGGTCTATAATATCGAAATAGCACATTTCATTAAGATATTTCTAACTTGCATTAAGTAAAGTCGGATGTTACATTAATTTGCAGGCTTAATAGCACATTATCTCAACTGAACCTGAAAAATGTTCCGACATTACATTAGATCTGGGGGTACAGTTGGAACAGAATTTTTCATGTCATGATGTGGCTCATATGTTTCTCTGTATTAATGTGTATAATTTGTAAGAATAGAACTACAAAAATGTTTAAAAAATTAGGTTAGTGATCAATAACGTTTGAGGGCAAGGAAAAAGGGACCAATTTGGCCTGAGTGCCAGAGACTTTTAAAAACTGACACAATACTGGTAGTAACCCACTGTCACATAGCAACTAAGTAATCCAGTGATGCTCCTGTGGACAGACCTGAAGACTAAAACACAGGGGCATTTGGAGTGGTGGCAGGTGAGAAAAGGAGCCAAGACCTGGGCCATTCAATACAGACTGAAAATTCAAGAAAAACCAAAATACCCTCACTGACACCTAGAATTCCCAGATTATTCTCATAGTTGCTCTAAATTCATAAAGTTACTGAAGGAAAACAAGGATCCCCAGTACAGCAAAATTCAAAAGCATCCACTGCGATTTAGGAAATTGTTCGGCTGTGGTAGTTTTAACATCGTTTGACATCGTCTGTGGTAGTTTTAACATCGTCTGTAGACTGTTGATGTTAGTCAGTGATATTTTTGTTCAATAATTGACATGAAATCTGTTAAATATCTAATTCCAGTTACCTTCTCGTGAACCATTTCTAATGAAATTATGCAGCTTTTCTTCCATCTTTGTGTTCACTTGTGTAAACTTGATTTTCTCTATTAAAGCATCTGCTTCAATTTCGCTGGCAGAATGAAGGAACATTTCTTCAAACCTGGCTGGTTCCTTTCTTATCTCCTTTAGTACACCCAGGATGTCTACGCCAGCAGCAAAGTTGTCCAACATGGGTATTCTCTTAATAAGGACATGATGGCAGACAATTGCTTCAGCTATTTCTTCCTTGTTTCCAGCCTAAATGAAGGAGTGAGCAATTGCAAGGCATCAACTTGAACCAGTTTATTGAATTTAATGACTGTAACAAACACAGGCTGACACCCTGTTAAAGTTGTACTAACCGTAGCCATACATGTCTGTTTTACCACTGTCTTGCAAAAGAGATAGGAACCCTTCTGACGCACTGAGCTCACAAAAGTCTTCAGAGCTTTTGGCTAACAGAAGCTGCAAATAAAAGTTAAAAAGGTACTATTCATAATATGAGTGGAAACTGTTAGCTACTAGTAGACAATCTGGTGATTTATTCAGTTACCGTAGTTTACTTTTTGTAAATATCAATTATAATATGTGTTTGAGGTTCAATTGCTCATCAAATCACTTGCGTTTTGCCTTTAAGTGTGTAAATTAATGAAAGAAACATTATGTACTATCAACCAGCCTTAGGCAATGAGTTTTAGAACAAACATGCATAAACGATTGACACTTTGAGAGTACCGGAAAAAATGGCAGCTGTACATTTAACCACAATCCTTTGGAAACCTAACCAGGCTTTAATAACAGGTACTGGTTGTTTGACATATCAATATGAAGATTGAAGGTGAGCACATTCTTCTTGTCAAGAGAAGCTTAGCAAAAATTTGAAACTTTGGCTAAAGACATTTCTTTGGTTGGGATTTAAAGAATGAAAATGGAGATTGAATAAATCATATGAAATTTCGTATTTGGACTAAAGAAATACCAGATGGTTTTCCGTGTTTGAATACTCTGATCCAAACACGCGGGAAATTGCGAGACTGGAGAAAAGCATAACAAAACACGAGCCGTAGGCGAGTGTTTTTAGCTTTTCGAAAGTCGGGCAACTTCCCAAGTGTTTGGATAAGAGTCTGTCTCCAAACACGGGAAAAGCCATTTGGTATTTCTTTTATACAATAATGACAAGTGAATATGACATACTGTCCGACATTTTCAAAAAATCGTTTTCGCGGGAATTTTCCGTGTTTGGATACTCTGATCCAAACACGGCAATTGACCAATCACGGCTCGTGTAGAATAATCTCTCTTCCTGAACGGTTTTTAACCATTTATAAACATTTTTCACACCACTGTATGTTATGAAATACATGCATGTCTAAGGTTATACACAGAGCATTGCAATATCTGAAAGGTAAAGGGAAATTAACCTAATATTACCTGTACTTCGATGAATATGTAGGCCAAATGCATTAATGGTGTGGGAGACATTTTTGGTATTTCTTGTGCAGGCATTTATCATTTGTTGATTCGGTTGCGACTTGGAAGCTAAGAGAATCTCCTATTTTTATGACGAATAACAGTTCAATGCACAACTTTGAATGTTTTATAAACAGTTCACACAATTCCTAGCAATGCATATACGTATTAAACATTTAAGAAAATATGTGTATAGTTAATGACAATAACAGCAGCCACATTTTAAGTAATTTATTTCAGGTACTGCATATTATACGGTCCCAGGGTCTAGGTGTGGTGTATAGCTTCAGGCAACAAGAACCTAAACTCCGTAACACCCATGGGCCTTTTCAAAGGCCGGTCCCATCTTTTAAGCCAATGGAGGAAAAAAGCAATGCTGTACACCAAAGAAAACTGATACAATTATTAACATATGTAGTAAAGACTTCATTACCTCCCAACAGGCGATGCACTGCTTCCTCTGGATTAAGGCTGGTGCTTAGAACATTTTCTATAATGGCTTGATCAGTCCCAGGAAACATTTCCCTACTGTGGTCAACTTCAAATCTTACTTTCTTCAGGGGCTGAAATGAATATAAATTGCACGAGACTCTTGAAACTGTTGTTTTGGAAAACAAAACTTTTCCTTCTGAATCTAATTATAAAATTTGATCATTACTGAACTCATCTCATTCACTCATCTCATTACTGCACTCATTCCCTTAAAACATTCACATACTGTAATGCACATACACTGTACATGTAAGTTTCAGACAGTCCAATTTCTAATAAAATTCAGAATATTTAGGAATTGATGGTGTACATAGAAAAATGCATTTCATTGTATAGTTTGAACATATATAAGGATATAATGTATACGTTCTAGTATTTATAAGCAGTAGATTATAAAAAAACCCCTACTATTTGGGTTTAAATTATGGGGTTTTTGCAACACTGTTTAACACTATTACACAAACCTGTTCATTTTCATCAGGAGAATCTCTTTTGTTTTCCACACTCACTTTTTGGTTCTAATACAGTAAACATGGGAAAATAAGTCAGTTGCACATAAATGTATATGCAGGAAGTTATAAATAAACAAGCCATATATTGTTAACAGGCACAGACAAGATCACAAGAACACAAAACAGGCACAAGCAAGAAAAGAAAAGACAATTTGGGAGGTGTCTTTTTACATTTTCACAAACATGGCCATTAAGGAGCAAGAGCACACTACTGTAGTATAACCCAAAATACAGAAGATTACCGTAGAACTCGTCTCTTTTATTAATTACAATATAACATACACTGGCCTAGCGCTCTCTCTTCGACTCTCACAATAATCCACACATGCCATCTCCTATTACTAATGAGTTGTCTCTTATTACTGGATTACCTATTAATTGTCAACATGTGATTTATATTACACTACCATTTTATTCTGGCTAGTATCAGACAAGTTTATTCACCTTTGTGATGCACCTTTGCCCCTTAATGGGTTAATGTAGGGTTATGCTGTACCTGTTCATCATTTTCTTCTGATGATTCACTTGGTAGGTAGTAAGTGATTTTTTCGATCTTGCATTCTTGATCCTGCAAATGGGGATGACAACTTAACCAAACAATAGTCATACTAGTACAAAAAAAAAGTGTACTCAATAAAGAAAGATATCAACCTCAAGCTACAAGAAAAGATGCAAGCAATGGGAATAAGTGCCACCAATAATATGTTTGCACAACACCTGTTGATTCTTGTTCTATGTAAGTTTTATATCATATTGTAATTTACTTCAGTTTGGAAGCTTCACAACATCTCTGAAAATTTTTATATATCTGACACAACTTCAGTTGCACAGTGTACGTAACCTCAACAAATTGTGCGCCCAACTTGTTGTTATAAGTGTAACAACTCACTTTTAACTGCCTATTTCCATTATTGGGTTGTTCCAGAAAAGATCTGCTCCTCCCCACAGAGGAAATGTGCACCTGTCCAGAGAGGGAGGGAGAAAATTCACTTCAGATTCACCATAGGCGTACGGGCTCAAATATTTCTGGGGGGGGGGCAAAGATTTGCCCAAATATTCATACAAATTGTAATAAATTTGCCCGAATTTTGCTACAACTTGCAATAAATTTGCCCGAATTTGCCCCGATTTCCCCTGAATCTGCCCAAATTTTCAAGTTTTTTCTGAAGGTTGGGGGGCAGGTGCACCTCCCCCCCCCAACCGTACACCAATGAGATTTACATAACTTGTCCTAGGATGTCTGAAGGGGGAGGACCCATTTTTCATTTCCTCCATGGGGGAGGAGTGGATGTTTTCTGGAATGACCATTTTGGTTTATGATCTTTACTTATAAGCTACACAGTGGTTTCCCTTCCAGTTTTTCTTTAGGTATTTTATTTTTAAAATACCTAAATAATATGTAATATCATGAAGCAAAATGAGAGGCAGGTACAACAATAGAATCAGAGACCATTTTATGTGTACAGAAATCTTTTCTAATGTTTTAGAATTTATGCACTAACATCTTCAAATGGAATGTCTTTCAAAGTCCTAATATAAATTGGACCAGCTCCAGTAATATGTTTCAGTACTTTGCCAGTCAATTCCTGACCTTCCCTGAGTTTTATTGGAATGACTTCATTGCCAACTGACCTTACAAACTCGAACCTGAGACACATTAAAATATAAAGTAACACATTAAAAATATTTCAACTTGAATGTATATTTAATTGTGCATTGCTGATTTTTTCTTATGTGTTGTAGCTCACAGACTAGAGAGCTTAAGCATTAATTTGTGGCAGCAACTGGGGTGCAACATGGAAGCAGCTCATATCCTCACTAGAAGGTCCCAGTCAGCAATAACTTTCTATATTATATATATATATATATATATATATATATATATATATTATACACAATATTGGGCTATTTCATTTAATATCCCTACCCTGCCTATCAAGGACATGTTTTTGAGGACAAAACCCCTGCAGAATTCAATGAATTTCAAGAAAATGTGAACCACTGAAGAAGTCCATATTTGAAGTTAACCCCTGAAGAATTTAGTGAAATTGTTATCAACCCCTGAAGAATTCTAATAAAATTGATGCATACCCCTGGAGAATTCATGCACGCCCCTGCCAAATTACACCCTTGTAGAATTCCAGCCTTTGGAAAGATGACCCCTTAGGAATTCCAGATTTTGAGTGTGATAAACACCTCATTTCCAACCAAGAATTCGAAGCCCCACCTATTAAGGTTACCCCTGAAGAACTCCAAAGGTTCTTGGGGGGGGGGGGGGGGGAGTTTACGAACATTAAATGGAATAGTCCATTACTTATACTGTATTAATATATTTAACTAACATACACAAAAACTTACAAAACTTTGTTCCTTACCCGATCTCTTCCTCTTGGTGCAGATGTTCAGAAAAAACATTTCTCAGTTCCGCGCGAAGTTCTGCCTCACGTAGGCCAACGCAGAAAGGCCACGCATCGACAAACAGGCCAGCCTTGATCTTTCTCCTCGGCACTTCTTCCCACTGAGGAGATGGCAAGAGACAGACATCTTTTATTACTGGTGTAGCTGTTGCTACTTTTTCTTGGCCTTTTTTGGCAAAGCGACCACTTGCCGTCCGCATTGGCTCTTTATCCTTCTTCGTGTTTTGCTTTTTTGGCTAGCATTACTATAGTTCGACGAACTACAGTATTGTTCAGCAAGTTGCTGCCTCGATTCCGTCATAGAATGAGGAGGAAAGTTGAAACTTCTACCAAGCTCTTCTTGGGTTGATGTACAGCCCATTGAAGAGGTCGAAGCGGGACATGCTGAGCTCCCGTTCCTGGCATTGCCATTGTTTGGCAAGCCGTTTAAATTTACAATAACTGCACGTACAATACGACTTAGATCGTCCTCTTGACGTTCCGACATGATGGTTATATTAACACAAACAGCGCACGGACATCTGATAGATCTGACAAGATATCCGGTTTCAATCACTTCCTTTTCCTTTCGACTTGACTTTCGAAGTTTCGACATTCGACTGCAATGTTTTGGACATTCGTATGCTTATTCTCGAGCTTCGACTACTGTATTTTTATCATCGCCTGTTATACTTTCGACATTCGCCTGTTATACTTTCGACATTCGACTGTTGTGTTTTGGACATCCGTATGCTCTGTTTTCGACATTCGACTGCTCTGTTTTCGACATTCGATATTGCTCTACGTTTGATATTCCATGTTTTCGATATTTGACTGCTATGTTTTCGACATTCGACTGTTATGTTTTCGACGTTCGACTAACATTTTCGACATTCGATTGCTATACATTTGATATATTAGACAGATTTAGCAAACAGGACGAGGACGTCAAGAGGACGTCACTTGACCGGTGAAGACTGGGTCGAGGACGCCGTCGTGTTGTAAATAAAATCAGATTTAGCAAAATATCTGGGACGCTAGACAACGTTGTTTTTTGTTCTAGAACACTCTTTATCTAATAATCCATGGACTATGTAGAAAGAAGCTTTGTAGATGTTTTTCTGCCATTGATTTGCCCAGTATTGCATGTAAGACAAATTTTCTAACGCAGATATCAGTAGGAGACATAATTGTCAGGCCGCTACTATTTTGAGTGTGTCTGTATTAATTCAGAAGTTCTCGAAATATCATTTACCACATATTATCGACAGAACTTCTCTTTTGTCCATTAGCTTAGTGTGATTATTACTTATGTTTTTATTTAAATAAATCCACGATTTCTATTTTCTGCTGTCGTCATGTTGTTGTGATGCTTTCAATATTTTTTTGTTTACCTGTGGTTGAAATTTATGGTGCGGTGTGGTTTGCAATCTGTTCGTGATGCTTTAACCCTTGCCTATGCTGAAAACTATATCAGTGATGCTGAGTTTGTGTTGATGTATGAGTACAACCGGTCAAAACCGGTTTTTCCTTACTGGAAAGTCAATGCTTTTAATTTGGAGACTTGGGATGACGAGGAGTGTCGGGCAGAGCTACGGTTTGGCAAACATGATCTCCCATTATTGATGCAGTGTTTGCAAATTCCTGAAAAAATTGTCTGCCAACAACGAACAACCTGTAGTGGAATGGAAGGGTTGTGTATTCTCTTGAAAAGACTGGCATACCCTTGTAGATACACTGACATGGCAACTCGATTTGGAAGGAACCCAACCGAAATGTGCCTTATCTACAATACAGTACTGGGTAATATCTATGATATTCACCACCATCGCCTTGAAAGCTGGGACCAACCATCTCTTTTGCCAGAACAACTCCACAGCTATGCCCTTGCCATTCACAACCGTGGTGCCCCTCTTCAGAATTGCTTTGGATTTGTGGATGGTACAGTACGTCCAATTCCTAAACCAAAATACAACCAAAGAGTGATGTATAATGGTCATAATTTGGTCCATTTGAAGGCAAGCGACATGACAGCACTATGCTGTACGAGTCTGGTGTGCTACCTAACCTGAGACGTGTTGCTTTTTACAACAACCAGCCACTTTGTTTATATGGTGACCCAGCGTACCCTTTGGGAGTCCACCTTCAAGGACCCTTTAAAGAAAGACAACGTACCCCCGAAATGCAAGCTTACAACAAAGCTATGAGCGAAGTACGAGTTTCAGTGGAATGCATGTTTGGAAACATCACAAAGTGTTTTAGTTTTGTTGATTTTAAAAGGCAAATGAAAGTGAACTTGAGTCCTGTTGGTAAGATGTATTTTGTTTCTGCATTACTTGAGAATGCCCACACCTGCCTTTATGGAAACATTGTTTCACAAGCATTTCAGCTTGAACCACCTTCACTACAGCAATATTTCTGGTAATTAATTACGCACTTCTTTCTTACTTTGTATTCTTAATTACAAAACTGTTAATTTAATTGCAATGTTGAACATATTGTTTTGAACATTAGAAGACAAAAATGTAATAATTTATTAATATGATAATTAACATTCAATTAACATTTCTTATAGTAATTAACAATTTATATTTCATTAACAATTTATATTCAATTAACATTTTTTATAATAATTAAAATTTATAAGCAAATTAACATGTTATAATAATAATTTGTATTATAATATGAATATAGATATATAATTTACATACATAATCAACAATTATACCATGAGCTTAAGTCATATATATATTTATATCTTATTGGATGTTTTGGTGTGTAATATCGCTGTATATTTTTATGAGTTGCGCTGTATTTTGACGAGCCCACAGGGTGAGTCAAAATACAAATAACGAGTAAAAAATATACAGCGATGCTACACTCCAAAACATCTTATAAGAGATTTATTATACAACTGCTCTGATCTACCAATTTTTATGGAAAAAGAAAACTATAAAAAGGCCAGAGAAGTAGCGTGACTTGCACCAGGACAAAATAATAAGCATACATGAAGTAGTCTCCTGTGTGATAAATTTGTTTGGCTCCAAATATCGCTGTATATTTGCACTCATTTTTAGCGTTATTTGGACAGTTTTTATTGCAGTTGTATAATAAGACCTCATATCCAGCCTAGTGGCAAATAGTATAATTGTTTTTATGTAGACAACCACTATAATTACATAATTTAAATGAAATTATTTTTTGCATTCACTTTACCAAATCCACCCAGTATTGAAGCTGCCTAATATAATAGAACATGCTATGTAATCGAGTGAAATGCCCAATATTACTTATAATATAATCATGATTTTTTTCTCTCTCATTACATTGACCTCATATATAGTGGTTGTCAGTATGTCTGTGTTTATATATCTATATCAAAAATTTATACAGTGTCACCTGATGTAACAAAACATTTAATCTTTTTCTTTAATTATATTGGCAAGCAATTGTGTTTGCTGCTGTTGTTGTTGCATAAATGTCATCAAATGCTGCTGCAACATGGCAAATTGTTGTTGCTGTTGTTGTTGTTGTTGTTGTTGCTGTTGTTGCTGCTGCATCTGGTGCTGTAAATACTGCTCCGACAGCTTCATTTGCGTAGAGCATTGCTGTTGGGTTGTACAAACCAGCTCCATAAATTCCATTTTCTGGGTGTTCTGGGCTTCTCTCTCTCTCTCTTCATTCTTTTCCTTTCTTTCCTGTTCCATTGCTTCTTTGTCTAATTCAATCTTTTCATTCAACCATGTAAACATATCTCCTGATCTCCTTCTCTTTTTTACTTGTTCTTGACTCTCATCACTTCCAGTTCTCTTTTTTGTCTCACTAAACCTCTCCATTGCCCTCTGTCTCATGTCTTTTGCTTGTGCCTTTTCTTTTTCATTCTTCTGTTTCTTCAATATATCTTCGTTTTCCATCATCAGGTCAGCCTCTTCACCAATTTCTATTAATTCCTCCAGTAAGCTTTCTCTCTCTGTCAATTCTTGGCCACCTTCACCTGTTGCTCTCTTTTCTTGGGCCATCTTTGCCTTTTTTTTTTTTGACAATGTACCAAAATGATCCCTGGCAGAACGAGCAGTTATCTCAAAACCTTGAGTGTTTAAATTATCTGCCACTTTTTGCCATCTTGCCCCTCGTTCCCCTTGATTTTTACTTGTGATTTAAAACACCCTCTACAGTCACTTCTTTTAGTAAAGTAAGGTCCTCATCAGACCACACCATAACTGATCTAAATTAAAACATATTAAACATAAGATTTAATACTGTCTTGAACAGGTATATCATTGCTATCATATTTATTTTAATAATATAATGTATATAATACTTTTTCTTTAAGTTGTCTTCACTTCCATTTAGCGATAGTATATAAAGCTATATAAAGAACAAATAAATGAACAAAATTTAATTTATTGTGGGGAATTATATGTTTATATAAACAAAATAAACAGTGTTTATGAAAAATATATACGAAGATGGCAAATATTTGTAAACTAGACGCAGGAAAAACACTGCATTAAAAGTGTAAGCCTATTAAAATTGAGAGATATCGAGAAGTAAACATTACAATAGCATAAAGAAAACAATTTAATTTAATTTAATTTAATTTAAGAAATAAAACAAAGAATGGATACAATAGTCTTCGGTGGATAATTTGTGTTTTGTTATGAATCATTCATGACACAGACTGTCACTAATAAATGTTTTATTTCTACTTACCTTTTACATAGGAAAACAAACAAAAACAACTCGCGTCGTAGACAGGACGTGAAATCTCACAATTCACGTCCTAAAAATCGCTAAGACGACGTCGTCTCTAGCGCCGGAAGTGAGATTGACTAAAATCCACGCCAGCTCACGCCATCTCACGTCCTCTTGACGTCCACGTCCTGTTTGCTAAATCTGTCTATTTTTGTCCGTAACAGAACGGCATAGACGTCACTTGATGCCAGAAATACCGGTATAATTAGATGTAATCCATAAAAATATGTAATAGGTATATAGTTGATAGCTGTACCAGTGTGTGACAGAGTATCTTCGACCAAATGTGAGCTACTTAATTTTGTGAATTGTGATGGTGACTAAAGAGAACTAAAACTATATCTGTGGATAGTGTTGCGACTACAAATTTCCAACACTAAGTGGCACCTCCGACGGGATACGTAGCTGATATGAGTGAGGGAGGCGAGGCAGAAGGTCTGAACGCAGATCTTGAAGTGAAACGGAAACTACTAACATTTACACGGGATAAAACAAAAGCTATTGGTGATGGTTCCAATGTACTTGCTATGGAACGACAACTCAAAGCACTGCACTCTGTAGTGGAACAAGTTGATGGTTTACGACGACAAGTGGAGCAGAACAAGTTCAAAAACAATGAAAAACCAGATGACATCGCAGCATGGGGCGAAGAAATAGACCAAGAGTTAGGCGCAACAGACGAGGTGATTACTGTATTGCAAAACACCATCAGCGAGGTAAGATCAAACCATAGTCGTAAAGAAAGAGAGAAAGAGCATGCCTTGAAGGAGAAGGAACGAGAGGAACAGTTCTTGTTCGAGAAACGACAGTTTGAACTGAAGCTAGAATTTGAGAGAAAAATTGACGAGAGTCGAAATGCCAAAGGTCAAGCTCATGAATCAAATCCGCATAAAAGTCAAATTCATTCCAAACTTCCAGAGCTCAAAATCACTAAATTTAGCGGGAACGTGAGCGATTGGTTACCATTCTGGAACAAATTTGAGGCGGAGATTGACAAGTCTGACCTCGTACCAACCACGAAATTTGCTTATTTAAAAGAAATGGTCGAGCTGAAAATACGTACTGAAATCGATGGTTTGCCTTTTACAACAGAAGGATACGAGCGCGCCAAAACCATTTTGAAAAGCGAATATGGGAAACAAAGTGAAATCGTAAATGCGTACATCCAAAATATGAATCTTCCAACTATTACTGGGTCCCAGCCCTCTAAAGTGCATGAATTTTATAAAACGCTATTGTTTAATGTCCAGTCCTTGGAGACGTTGGGTAAACTTCAGGATGTCAAAGGCAATGTGCGATGCGTCATTGATAAGCTTAAGGGAATTAAAGCAGATCTTGTCAGAGGCCAAAGTGGGTGGCAAGAATGGGATTTTACGCAATTGGTGAAAGCACTCAAGCATTGGAAAGATATTAACCCTATTGAGTCGAACGATGAAAACAAGAAAAGGCCGCCAATGGTTTCGCGCCATTTTCAGACACGTGATCACCCTCAACAATTCGGGGGGTGCGTTTACTGTAATAGTGAAAACCACAAATCTGTCGATTGTGATAAAGTAGTTACTGCTGACGATAGGAGAAAACATCTTGCTAAAAACCGGCTGTGTTTCAACTGCACGTGAAGTCAACATCGAGCTGCCGATTGCAAAAGTCGTTCTACATGCCGGAAATGCCAACGTAAGCACCACACGTCCATTTGCGATCAAAGTGGTAACCATCTTTTGACAGCCTCTTGTAACGAAATGAGGTCTGTTTGCTATCCTGTTGTGTTGGTAGAAGTTAACGGGATTAAATGTCGTGCATTGCTAGACACTGGGGTGGGTAGTTCGTATGCGTCCAGTGCATTGATTGATAGCATAAAGGTGAAACCTCAAAGGGCAGAGGAACGTCGTATCGAAATGATGATAGGTTCCGTCACGAAAGTTCTTCAAATTTACGGAATTCGCGTGAAGAATCTCGAAGGTGATTTTGCACTCGAGGTAGAAGCTTGCAAAGTCGACAAGGACAAACTTTTAGTTTTGGAAAACCCGAGATACGCGGAAATGATTGCGAAGTATAGTCATCTAGAAGGGGTGGAAATGAACGACAACGACGAGAAAGCAATGTTGCCTGTGCATCTAGTTTTAGGGACAAACGAATACGCGAAATTGAAGACGGAAACGCACCGAAAATTGGCCGTCAGGGTGAGCCCATCGCAGAGAAAACCAAGTTTGGCTGGACGATAATGTCGCCTGGGAAAGAGGTCAATCTGAGTGAGATGTTCATTACTCAGACAGCTGCCGCAGACCTTGAAAATCTTTGTCGCCTCGACGTACTTGGTTTAGAAGATTCTCCGACTGGCGACCAAGATACCATCTACAAAGAGTTCCAAGAGCAATTGGTACGCAGCCCAGAGGGATGGTACGAGACGGGTCTCCCATGGAAAGGGAACCATCCAACCCTTCCCAACAACAAATCCGGAAGTCTACGAAGACTTGACAGCCTCGTGAGAAAGTTGGAAAAGTCAAACCTGCTCCAACAATACGACGAAGTGATCAAGGATCAACTTGAAGAAGGGATCGTAGAACGTACTCAAGAATCTGTACAGGAACGAGAGTTCTATATTCCCCACAAGCCAGTGGTTAGAGAAGTTGCAGAAAGCACCAAACTACGGATAGTATACGATGCATCCGCTCGTGCCAGTGATAACTCGACATCCTTAAACGAATGCCTAAATCCAGGACCCCCCTTACAAAATCATTTATGGAACGTGCTGGTGAGGGCGCGTTTCCAACCAGTGGCGCTTACCGGTGATCTTAAACAGGCATTTCTACAAGCGAGAATCCGTGAGCAAGATCGGGATGCACTCAGGTTTCACTGGTTCAAAGATTGTCAAACAAAGACTGTCGAAGTTCTTCGTTTCACCCGGGCCTTATTCGGACTGGCCCCATCGCCATTCTTGCTGGGAGGAGTGATCCAACATCATTTGGAGAACTATCGAACAGTCTACCCTAAAATTGTTCACGAAATTGAGAAGAGCCTTTACGTTGACGACCTGCTTAGTGGGGGAATAAACGAAGACGAAGCAAGACGACTTAAATCCAGATGACTTAAATCCACAGCGACTGAGATTTTTGCCAACGCAAACTTTGATCTGCACAAATGGCACTCGAACGTACGAGAGCTCGAGTCATCTACCAACATGAGCAAGGGTGAGACGGAGACGTTTGCGAAGCAGCAACTGGGAGTTCCCAAGGGGGAGGAAGCGAGCATGCTAGGTCTTACGTGGAACAAAGAAGAAGACAGCATTGGGGTCAAGTTTCCATCTGTTCCTACCAAGCCAACGAAGAGAGGGATTCTCGGAAAAGTCGCGAGAATTTACGATCCACTGGGATTGGTGTCTCCTGTTACCCTTATTGGTAAGCTACTTTATCGTGATGCCTGCAACGCCAAATTGGCCTGGGATGCCAAATTGTCTCTTGAACTGTCGCGAAAATTAGTGCGGTGGGAAGAAAGCTTACCGATCAGCGCTACAACCAAAAGATGCTTAGCTGCCCATCGCGAAGAAATTGACGACATTCATCTGCATTCCTTTGGTGATGCGAGTGGAAAAGGTGTTGCTGCCGCAGTCTATGCAGTCGTATTTCAGCCGTCGGGAGTAAGTCAAGGGTTGGTTACAGCAAAAGCAAGATTATCAAAACAGGGTCTAACTAGCCCAAGGTTAGAGCTGGTTTCTGGTCACATGGCTGTTAATTTGATCACCAACGTGAAGAATGCGCTTGAGGGGTTCCCTATGGAACGCCAAGACTGTCATATATCACTTTACTATAACATGTTTGGTCCTCATTGCTTTATACGCACTTCTTAGTTGTCGACATGAAGTCATTAGTTCATTACATGTACTATACATTTCTTTATAAGCAGTGCTTTGTTTGTTATATTTACTTCTTGTTGCAGCATGATCACTTATTTCTTCGTTATATGCTAAACAGGATTCGATATAAGCTGCTCACAATTCGATATACACAATGACTTTTACCGCATATGCTGACCATAATTCATTATATGCAGTACTTGTTGCACCATGCGGGCCTATCTCCGTTCTATGAAATGTGCGTAATGTCATATATGCAGCATAAGGTTCGCTTTGTATGAGTCGTTTCTAATATACGCAGTACTTATTTCATTATTATAAGGCCATGTTTGGTTATATGCACTATTTGTTTATTATCTTTACTTCTCTGATCTGTTCGCCTTGTGCATAATGCAGTATATGCAGCACACAGTTCTTGATATGAAGTGAGGGTCGAAATACGTGTAGTGCAAAGCATATGAAATAGGTCTCTTGTTAAATGCGCACTATGTTAACCTTTTCGTGCACAAAGTGAACTATTATGATCTACCCACAATGCAATTCAGACCAATCTCGTTCCAGGACCCTCGCGGTTCATTGCCGCCATTAGCCCGCCAAAATGGCTGAATTGAACTTACATTGATCAAACGAGAAATCATGGCCAATTCCATTGCAACGATCTTGAAAAAAGTCAATCTAGGAAGTCTGATTGAGAACTTTGAGAATGAAAAAATAACTCCTGATCTAGTTTGTAAATTATCAGTGCAAGAGTTAAAAATTTTAGGCGTGAATAGTCGAAGTGATATGATGACTCTTCGAATTGAATGCTCAAAGTTTGGAGAACAAGCGCCGAGAAAATGTCAAGGAAGTTGTGGGGCTCCAGTCTTCCTCATTCCCAAGTCTGTGCTACAGAATTTGGTAGAAGAAGGATTTACTGTGAGAGAGATATCCACGATAATGTCTGTTTCGGAAAGCACGATTTACCGAAGAATGAGCAGCTATGGGATTAGCAAGTTCGATTTTATCGACATTTCCGACCAGGAGCTTGATGTGCACGTCGAACAAGTATCCAAATAATTTCCTTATTGTGGCGAAAGCCTTATAAGGCAAACACTTTTTGGAAAAGGCTTAAAAGTGCAAAGGATGAGAATCAGGGATAGCATTCACCGCTATGGTGGCCCAAAGCTGCCATTCGACAATTTATCGTTTATGCATAATTTTTTCTCTTTTTTTTCAATATTTTTTTACTATTAAATTTAAATTTAAAAGAAAAAACACATAATTATTTATTTTATTTTTTTTATAGTTTTATTTTTATTTAATTTAGTTTTTAATTGAGTTTGATTTGTTTTAATTTAGTTTTAAGTTTATAGATTTTTTTATGTTAATTTTTTATTTAAAAAAAATATTTTAAATTTCAAATTTTTTTCTCACCGAGAGCTCAAAACTGCCATAGTATACCACAATACCTTGCGCGCTGTGGGATAATGCATTATATGGGTGTTACCATGAAGTATAAAGTGAAAATTTGTGGCAAAGTTGCTTTCGTCTTGGCTATCATGCCATGCCAATAGATTATGGCATATTTTAGGAATCCAGAATGGAAAGAAGATGAAAGACTAAAGGAAAATCTAGAGGAGTATAGCAGGCAAGGACTTTTGCGGTCTGAAATCCTTAGTTTTATGAAAAAGGATTTTAGTAAATATGCATGGAGCTTGCGTACGCTAGATAGGCGTATGCGTGAGTTTGGATTGTATCGCACGGACAAAACAGTCACGGAAGATGAGTTGAGGAATGCTGTAAAAGAAGAGTTAGATGGCCCAGGAAAGCTTCTTGGTTACCGTGCGATGACTAATAAAATTAGACAAAACCACAACCTGAAAGTCCCAAGAAGAATTGTCCACGCGATGATGTATGACCTTGACCCCGAAGCCCTTGAGCAGAGAGGATTTGCCAACAGAGAGAGGCCACGAATAAAGGGGAGGTTTACAACATCTGGTCCGAATTGGGTTCATTCTTTGGACGGACATGCAAAACTGATGGGTTTTCAAAAAGATACTTTTCCCCTTGCAATTTACGGCTGTATCGACACCGCCAGTCGTAAGTTACTATTTTTAAAAATAGGGTCTGGAAACTCAGATCCAAGAGTTGTTGGGCTTTGGTACCTTGAATTTCTTTATGAAACAAAAAGAATAGCATCAAAAATCAGAATTGACAAAGGTACCGAGACTGGGAAAATGGCGACACTGCATTCTTATCTTCGTAGTAATCATGGTGACATGGATCCCTCAGACACAGTAATGTATGGAAAATCAACTTCAAATCAGGTAATTTTTTAATTTCTTTAGGGGCTGGGTTTATACCATTTTGTTGATTAATTTTACATTTTTTCCAAATCTAACTCTATAAAAGTGAAATTCAAATTTCTAAAGAAAGTATTAAAAGTGGTTAAGTTATAACTCACACTCAAGATGTTTTCAGAACCAGCTAATTCAGTTTCTATAATAACTATGATAAACATTGATGAAATTGTTCCTAGTATAAATAGGAAGAGTTTCATAAATGATAATTAACATCAAACCCACCACCAACACCAACACCACCACCACCAAGTTTAAAAATGGGTTCTGGGATAGGACAGTGAAACCAATATTTTAATGGGGGTTGGGAGATTTGAAAGGGGTTAACCCCCCTGCTTTCCAAATGATGGGTTTTAATAGTGTTGTTTTCACCCCCTCCCCTCAATGTTCTAAAGAGTAGGCACTCACTGGCTTTAAGTTGGAGCAAAAAATCAACAGCAGCCTTACTTGTACAATGGGATAAGAACCAGGAATATATTATAAATTTACCAAACAATAGCCATTAATTTTTAGATTGAAAGATGGCGGAGAGAACTCCACGAAAGGTTGGAAAAATATTACAAGGAAAAATTATCCTATCTAAAGGAACAAGGCTATTACAACCCAGATATTGAGAGAGATAGGTTTGTATCTAGGTCAAATAAACACCAGTCAAATTAGTTGGAAAATGTTTCCAAAATTATTCAAGTACAGACAGTAATTGAGGGGGTGTAAATACCAGAATGTGCTAATTTTGTATATTGCATGCTATTTATTTGAACACTGATAAATAACTTTTCGTAATATAATTATACATTATGTGTATTTAAAACTTGGAGATTTTTTATATTAATTAATTAATTAATTAATTATGCTAATTATTGCATTGTCTTTTCAGATTTCTAATGGCCTACCTCTTTATTCCATTGCTACAAATGGAACTAGATAATTTCAAGGAAACTGTGTGGAACACTCACAGGATAAGGAAACAAAAAGACACTTACTTGACAGATGGTGTTCCAAACCACATTTATGCCTTCCCAGAAGAGTATGGTTTAGAAGAATGCTGTAAGAATTGCTATGAATATTGTTAGAATTTAGGGTAACCTTGTGGGTTAGGATGTGAGCATTTAGAAGATTTTCCTAGATATTTACTTAAATTCTGAATTGCCCAAAATATTCAGTTTTACATGGCATTCATACATTGTACATCAGAACAGGCATACATACCTTAGCCTATTTCTTCATTCTAACATCTCTAGATTAAAATTTGCACACATTAGCCAACACTGTCACACTTTGCCCACAGTGTACTACTACTGTAAATGATTTTTCATTTCAGGATATTTTTGGGGTAATTAGAATAATAGCATCCACCTTGGGAAGAATGTCACATCCCAGTAACTACACCCCTGACTTACTGCTATTATGTATACAGTATTTACAGTACTTCGTTATTTTGGGCATAATATTATTCAGTCAATACACTAGAGCAGTAATGAAACATACTTATATTAGCAAGTACACCGTACTTTCACCCAAAATGTATTCTTCAAATGATTCAGTCCAGTGTTTCAGGAACAAAGAAAAAATAATATAGAAATACTCAATAAAAAAGTTGATAACACTGCATGCACTTCTTTGCATGTGTATATATACTGACAGTTCTCAATAACCTTTTCTCAATAGCCTGGCCAATCACACCAGAACAGCTGGAAGATCCTGCCATTCAATCAGGATTATTGGATTTTGAAGACAACTACATACCAGTTGATGTTAAAATGAGATGTCAAGAGTTAATACCAAACCCTCTTGATGTTGAACCCAAAAACTGTGTTGATGCATTTTTATACTTGAAGGAACAATTTAATAATTCAAATTGAGTTTTGGAGGTTTTATTGCATAAAATATTTCTGATACATTTGGTATACTGTATTCTTTATCCATGCAAATGCAATCACCACTTGATTGAATGTACAGTGGCCAGAACCTGGTTGTTTAAATGAAATTAACAGTAATTACCTATGCTTAGTGTTTAACAGTATAGACCACTTTCATAGTAACGACTAATTTGAATATTCTTTTATGTGAATCTTAATAAGCCTTTCTGACCTCATTTGTGTGTCTGCAATTCAAAATAATTTTTGCTTCATAACGAGGTCAGAAAGGCTCATTTAGATGCACATAAAAGAATACTTAAAGTGTGGCCCACTATGAAAGTGGTCTATGACCAACAGCAACTACAGTACCAGAATGTTATTGTCAGCACTCTCTGTCTACAGTATCAGTACTAAGATACTGACAAAGCATTCTGGTAGTAAATAGTTGTAGTCACAATGTTGTCAAACATTGTGCAAATAACCTATTACAGTATCTTAAATAAAACAATCAATGCTTCATTGCCAACCTAATTTAAATATCTGATTCAATAAACTGGTAAACAAAGTGAGTTCATTAGTACATACAGTAGAAAGTAAAATTCCTCCCTCATCATCTTTATCTTGACAATTCTGTTCACTAGTAACCTTGAAACAACCAGGTCCATTGTATTATTCATTAACTTCACTGATAATGTACTGTAACATTGTATTTGCATTAATGTTTGTGTATGCCTGTACTGTATACTATAAAATTCATTTACAGTGGTAACAAGTTTTAAAAATTGTTGAAATAAGAGTTTCAGTTTCTGTAACCTCTTACATTTTTTGGTTAGTTTGTCAATGTGCATGCTTCATTGCATTACTGTAATATGAACTCAAACAATACAGTACAACTATAATACGATAACTTATGATGGGTATGTACATGTAATTACTGCTTAACCAATTTCTGCCTAAAGAAAGGCTTTTCATAATTTAACCCAGGAAATGCATGGCTAACACTAAACAATTTTACTGGTCAAGGGGAGGCCATTTAGGCAGTGGCTGAAGAAAATTTTAACAATTAGCTAGAAACTGACCCTAAATGCAAGACAGCTACACGTTCATTAGCCTGTGATATAAACCACGTCTACTGAGCCTATACCCCTTGATTTACTTTGTATTATGTCCTTCAAACATCAAAGTGGCAGTACATGTATTGATTGAAATTTGAAACTGTCATAATTGTTTTGAGTTTACTTAATTATTTCTTCCAAAACCTTGGGATTAAATTTATGCATGTCTTCACTCAGCTGTCATGTATAGTTACACTTGTGAAAGGGAGGCTCTCCATAGGCATCAATTGGTTAATAATAATACAGTATATACTAATACAGTAGAACATTTAATCTTTATAACAACAACAATTTTATTTGCATAATGAAGTTGTGTTCAAACAACAAAACCTCACAAATTGTATTAACTTATATGAGCTACATAATTTTTTACTTAAACCTTGATTTAATTTTCCTCTGATGAATGTACATCTATTAATGATAAAGTTTTGAGCCCAACACATGTGCAAAACTTATTGCATACATGGTTTTGGATGAATGATTTTATTGCTTGAAAGGTAAGATTTCCTGCACCAAACAAAAATTCTTTATTTGCACATAAGCTTACAGAGGCAATCTCTGGATCAAATAATGTATACTTACTGCCTTGAAGATCCAAAAGCATCAGCTGCTGTGATGATTTCTCATATGAATAGTGAGTGAGGCATTCTGCTTTCTTGCAGATATCACTTGTGCTCTCCCCACATACTGAACCAGTATTGTTTATGTACTTCCTAAAATCACCATCAATGAATTTTTCCACTGTTATGTACTCCTCCAGCTCTATTAACTTTGCCATGAAGATATCTGTGTAAACAAATAATTGGCCAAACTCATCTTTACAAACCTCATTCACTCTAGCACACAGGCTTTCCGCGATATTTTGTGCCAAAGACTGCATCTGGACAGTTTTCTTAGTGTGTTCTTCAACTGTTTGGCCGAGATCCTTGATACACTGCAAGGTGTTTGGCAAGTATCTCTTAACAACCCAGGTGCATTCATTGTATTCTTTTGTTGGACTTTTCGCTTTGAACACTTCACGGAATCCCCCCTTTGCAAATGGCTCCTTCTCTATCTCAAATTCCACCTTTTCTGGGATGGCAGACCAGGTCATGTTTTCCAAATTGAATTTGAAAATCTCAACAACACTCGATTTTCTTTGCACAACTTTGTCCAAATTAAGCATCTGGGTTACTGAAAGGCTCTTCGGGTAAGCAATAGCAGTTTTATCTTTTGTATGGCCGTCTAAGGATTTAGCTTGCCTGGCAAGTATCTCTGACGAATAACAGCTTGTACGAGAATCTGGTGGTTCGTACCTTTTCTTTCTAGTTGGGGGGCTTACTGAATCTTTCGAAAAGGAATCAACATCTACATGTGCAGCACTAGTGGCGTACTTCATGCTCGTTCCTACAAATCGGACGTGAATTAGCTTGAGATTTGGTATTTGATCCAACGTTTTACACGATGGCCCTTGCTCTCCGGCTAGCACGTCGCATTCAACTTGCATCTTGAGTTGGAGAGAAAATGTGCTTCGCATGCTTTCTTGATGTTATCGATTGTCAGGTCGCCACAGGGGTAGGGAACGAACTCTCGCGGTCCAATCCGGGAGAACTTTTGTGCTTTGCCTGAAACGTCCGAGCTGAGTCTCTGGACAGTGAGCTGGTCCACTTTAGGTGTTTGTTGTTGCGCTTTCTTCTTACAGTTTACCTCACGTTTGGCTTTCATTCGGTTTTCAAAATTTTCCCACTTGTTTCGGAACGCCATGTTTAGAATAAATACTGAAGCCCGCAGGGTATTGTGGTATATTTAGCCGCGAATTTTCGCTCTATACTTCATGGTAACACCCATATAATGCATTATCCCACAGCGCGCAAGGTATTGTGGTATACTATGGCAGTTTTGGGCTCTCGGTGAGAAAAAAATTGAAATTTAAAATATTTTTTTTGAATAAAAAATTAACATAAAAAAATCTATAAACTTAAAACTAAATTAAAACAAATCAAACTCAATTAAAAACTAAATTAAATAAAAATAAAACTATAAAAAAAATAAAATAAATAATTATGTGTTTTTTCTTTTAAATTTAATAGTAAAAAAATATTGAAAAAAAAGAGAAAAAATTATGCATAAATGATAAATTGTCGAATGGCAGCTTTGGGCCACCATACACCGCGTCGACCACGATTCGGTTAATTTAAGAAAGAAAGGGCGCTTGCAAAGACGCGTTTATAATGTGAAAGGCCCTAATGAACTCTGGCATATAGACACAAATCATAAACTTGTGCGATGGTTTTTTATTACAATTGGAGCAATAGACGGATTTAGCCATTTGCCTGTCGTTTTAGAATGCAGAAACAACAACAAGGCTGAAACTATATTGCAGTGTTTTACAAAAGCTGTATTAAATTACGGACTGCCGAGCAGGGTGAGGTCGGATAAGGGAAGAGAAAATGTGTTGGTTGCGGACTATATGTTGAGTAAAAGAGGTGCGGATAGAGGTAGCATGATAACGGGAAAGAGTGTCCACAACCAGCGCATAGAGAGACTTTGGCGAGATGTCTACGAAGGAGTACTGGGTTTGTTTTATCAGCTGTTTTATTTTATGGAAGAACAAGGAATACTAGATCCATTGAATGAACTCCATCTAACAGCGCTGCATCACGTTTTTCTACCCAGAATAAACGAAAAGCTGGAGGTGTGGCGAAATGCTTGGTCGAGGCATCGTATAAGAACAGTCAGATCTTCCCCTTTACACCTCTGGACAGCTGGGCAGCTACAGAACCCTGTTGGAATTGAGCTTACTGAGAGCAGTCTAGAGTATTATGGTGTTGATGGAGTAGTCCAGGATGAAAGCAATGTCAATGATGATGGTAGACCGATATTCGAGTTTCAAACAAACCTGCTCAGCACCAACTGTTTGCAATCCCTGAGGAACCATATACCTCCTAACTGGACATCTGCCAACTTTGGAATAGACATTTACCTACAAGCACTAAATATCATTGAACATTTCAGCAATTTAGAACAATAAATTAGGAACACAATGATAAACTACACATTGATAATTTTGACATTTACAATCATATATTTACTACTGCATAACATTTAAAATCAGCCTTTCCTAAGATACGATGTTAAGGATTAGGAATGTATATACATGCGGTAGACGTTTGTTGTAGTTTCGATATTTCTTATTTTATTGTACTATGATGTTCAGTTACTGATGTTAGATATTAAACTTCAGTGGCTTTTGATGGGTACAATGGAGTACAATAGTGAATGTTCAATTGTAAAAAAACAAATGTAAAGCTCTGTTATTCTTCAATAGCTTCAAAGGTGGCACCACGAGTGTGACCAGAGTGAGACCCTTATATTAGCACCCCTGTTGGGGTCCATTGTACAGGAAATTCTTCAAGCTTGGAGCACTAAGCTATACATAATACATCATTAAAAAAGTACATTTGCTATTTTAAAAATTAAAAACCTTAAAAGTTAGGACTTAATTTATTCAAAAACAAGCAATCACAGCCACAACTCACAATACATGGATCGCGAATCTCGACTGCGCGTTCTGAGTCGGGATAAAACTTAATTAACTTTATAACATCAGGCTAAAGCTGCAGTTTTCATTTGCATTTTCATTTACATTTCTGAACTCATTGTACCTCAGCCTAATGTTATAAATTGAAATAAGTTTTATCCCGACTCAGAACGCGTCATTCTGATGCGCAGTCGACATTCGCGATCCATGTATTGTAACCGAGTTTATTAGGCAGGGCTTGATACAAATTATGTATAGCCAGCTGACCTACAGGTAGATAATTGTAGTTGTAGCTAATTGAAATAGCTTTCAAACCATAACAGCAATAAACTACAGTAGTATTAATTAAAACTAAGTCCCCATTGCCAATACGAAATGGGTCATTCCAGAAAATATTCATACTCTCCCCATGGAGGAAATGGCAAATTCGTCCTCCCCTCCTTTTGTGATAATTATACACCTTTTCGGACATCTTACAATACTTTAGGTAAATCTGTAGTTCATTTTACCCGACTTCGGACAACACAAATTTCCTCCGTGGGGGTAGCTTGGGTATTTTCTGTGATGACCGAATATACATTATATGTACAGTTCATACATCAATACATGTACATGTATGCATTAAAAACTTCTAAGGAAGTAAGCAAGAACAAATGTGAACACTCAGTCACTGTGCTGAACCGTCGTCAATCTATAACAATTGTTTAACTATAAAGATTTTCTAAATATTACCAAAATAAGTATTTGCAAAAGCATAGTCGTACAGTTCGAACAAAGCTTCAGGGGATATAAGAGATATTGTTGTAGAAGCTCTTGGCAACTTAAGCATGTTTACACATGTGTTTGCAGTGGGTATGAAACTTTCTTGGACTTCAACAAAAACAATAGATGGTGAGATGACAAACCCCAGAATTGGTTCATCTTCTGCCCCTGTGGCAAAGCGGATGATATGGCAAAGATTAATAGTACCTCTTTGCCCACCTGAAATGACAAAAAAGGTAAACACAATAATAATAATAATATTTTAATAATAGTAAGAATAAGAATAAGAATAAGAATAAGAATAAGAATAAGAATAAGAATAAGAATAAGAATAAGAATAAGAATAAGAATAAGAATAAGAATAAGAATAAGAATAAGAATAAGAATAAGAATAAGAATAAGAATAAGAATAAGAATAAGAATAAGAATACTGTAATAATAATAATAATAATAATAATAATAATAATAATAATACACATCATTATTTATGAGGATCTGCAATGAAAAATCTGATTGCTGTAAAAGTTAGGTTTTTTAAGTTGGTCTTCAGAGGGCAAAGGCTATTCTTTAATGTTTTATTTATAATTTTATCTTTAAACACAATACAATTATAAATTGGTTGATAGTCAAAATTAAAATTTTATTCAATTTTCCTCTCTGGAGAAGGATATAATACCTAAAGTAAAAAAAATCATCTAGTATTATACATATGTGCAATGTACATTATTAAAGTTGCTTGGGACAAGTTTTATAAAAGGATACTTCAAAAATACAGTAGTTATAATATTTAAAAATCAAAACTTACTAGCAACCTTTCTCAAATACTTGAGAAAGAGACCATACACTGAGACCACACACTCAAATAGTCTCTTGTTCGATCCTTCTTCTGCAAATTCTGGCTTCAACAGATTTGTGACCTTCTTTAAAGTAAGGACACCAGCAGGATTAGGGCGTAGAAGGTGAAGGAATACTGGGAACTCTAACAATCTGAAACAAGTTAAACAATTGTATAAGGATGTTTTATGCAATGACACGTTAAATACATGATTTAAATGGTTTGTCACTTAAAATAAATAAAAATAAACTCAGTGCATGAAATGGCCCACAAGCTGCTCAACTTATGAACTTATTAGGCGGCCTCGATATTACTGTATATTGTAGTAGGATTTTTACTAACGGCCTCGTTGGCATTAACGATAGCATGTTCACCCACAAGAAAATGGCACGCTTTATATCGCATCTTCAGAGTCTCTTGCTAATTTTGGTGATTCGCTACTGTATACAGCATGTGCATGCTCAACATTTTTTACAGAGTGATTTTTGCTAAGTGCTTTTTGCATTTATTTACCTTTTTACTTATTAGTAGTCAGCATCAAGGAAGTCTACTGTAGGTTTATCGAATAAATTACTTTAGATTTGTAACAAACACGAATGAATGGATGAAAAGTGCAGTTCTGAAGGTACAGTAAGGGCCCTCAGACAACGGGACGAACAAGGTCAGAATGAGGGTAAGGGACCTGGTGCCTTTGTTGTGGCACAGACAAAGGTTATATTATTGGGACAATGAGTTGTTCATGTAGATAATAGTCATTACAGACTGTGCTAAGCACAGTTATGACTTCATGGACTGAACAAAGTGAAATTGTTATATCATTAACCATAATTTATATAAACTATAAATTGTCACAAAATAAGTCAAAGTACACCACCACATTAAGGTGTCATTAGTTCACTTGTTATACATGTACCTAGCTAGCAGCTTAGTAATATCGACATTTCTCTGCCAAAGTACATAATCACACACCTTCCATGATCATAAAACAAGTGAGAATAGGCATGTATTCATGTACGTACTGTACTACACACAATACTACAGTATAGTAACCTGATAAATCCCCATTGTAGCCAATCCTTTTCGTAGCTGTAACAAACATTCACAGGGATTTGCACCAAAAAAGTATGGTGTCCCATCCCCGCCAAAATTCAACTTTTTATTTTCAACACAAGTTTTTGTTTCCAACACAACTTTTTTTATTCAACTTTGTATTTTCAACACAACTTTGTATTTTCAACACAACATTTTTTATTCAACACAACTTTTTTTATTCAACTTTGTATTTTCAACACAACTTTGTGTTTTCAACACATTTTTTATTCAACATAACTTTTTTTATCCAACTGCAATCCACTCCGATCGTGGATCGCGGGCTCGTGTTCTGATCTTCCCGCGCATTTATGTGTTGTCCATGCTTTTGTCCTGCAATGGCGGATCATTCAGACTTGAACGAAGTTAGGACTACTCTTTTAAAGGTAGCTGAGCAAATTTCTTCAATAAACTCCAATTCCTCGTCACAAGGTAAATATAATGTTTATGCTAGCTGTATTTGTATCATTAAAACTGTGTGTTAGATTTATTTCGTTTTAAAATGTATTGATAATATGAACATATTAATATACATGCAAATATACAATTATACATGCAAATTAATATTAATATTATTATACAATAATCAAATAGATCTTTAGTATCTTTTATATTACATTAATTTGGCTATCATTTACATAGATTTAAATATATTTACCTGAGTCGTGGGTTTTTCAAAAGCGATTTTATATCATTATTTTGCCAAGACTGTTTGCCATGTTATGTACTTGTCACTGGGAACCCGGGCATGATAGGGCATTCGCTTGCCAAACTTGCCCCAAGGGAGTGAGGGTTTGCACAGTTCATGAATTTGCAAATATTTAGTCTTAAGTCTTTTAACCATGAAATATTCTATCATTTTTTCAGCCATGCAGCGTAAAAGGCATAAAAGGCCAGGAAGCAAATTAATTGTCGGCATTTAGTTCATTTGCTCGACAAAAACAATATAATATACTAAATTTTTACATAAAACCTCACTACTTTCGTTTTATCGTAATCTCTCTTTTAAGCCCCCCCCCCCCTCTGAAAATAAGCCCCCTCTCTAATAAGCCCCCCATTCATACATACACTGTACATTGTACATTGTAAAACTATGTAATATAATACTAACTGCTATTTTAAACATACATTATATCGTCCTTGAAGAAAATTATCATATCATTTCATGGATAAAAAAAAACCCCCTCCTCTCCAATAAGCCTCCCCCCGTCAAAAGTGTCTGTAAAGAATAAGCCCCCGGGGGGCTTAATAGAGAGATTACGGTATTTAAATGTTTCTCTTTCACTTCTCGCACAGTTCTGAGCCCACAATTGTTTGTCCTGTGGGCTCACTTGTCTCAAACAATGTAACTGCAACTATCAAATTAAAATCACTAAATGGAAAATATTTAAATAAACCCAACATTATTTAGAAAACCAAGTTTTGCCCATGGTTTTGCCACAATGTCTATGTTGACTGGCATACAGCTTTTTGTCATACAACATGGTTTACTTTATATATTTAACATGCTGTGTTGGAATTTCTAAAGTATTACAAGCTTTATCCAAATTGTTTTTATTTGTAAAAAAACATTGCATAGATTATAGTGAACTTGAGGTGGGGTTTAGACTGATAATTGTCGCCCAGGATATAGAGCATTTTTTTCTTTTACTAATGAGAAATGTAATGCACCATATTTCTCTGGGGTGGGGAAGTTTCCAGTGACAAGTGCATTACTTAACCGGTTAAGTTGCAAGACTCTCCCCTTGACAAGTAAAATCGTCTGGTGTTAGACAGAGTAAAAGAATAAAGTAGGGTGCATTTGGGCGCATTGCAGCTCGATGGGTTAACAAGAGAAACTGGCAGATGGATGTGTTAACCCATTAAGTTGCAAGACTCTCCCCTTGACGAGTGAAATCGTCAGGCGTTAGACAGAGTAAAACAATAGAGTAGGGTGCATTTGGGCGCATTGCAGCTAAATGGGTTAAACAAGGCAATGTAATGCACTGTACTGTAAGTATGGGTGTTTTCTCGATATATGAACAACCGGATGCCTAACCCTAATTCTATAATATAATATAATATAATATAATATTTCAGTTGTTCATATATCAAGAAAGGGCCAACGTATGGGTGTAATTGGGATTATTTTTATCATATTCTGCTAGGTTCAACACAACTTCTGGCAAGCAAAAGTTGTACAGCTTCTTCAAGTACAGTGTCACAGCCACGCAACAATGGCAGTGTGTCTAACAACAGTTCTACAGCTTCTTCAAGTACAGCATCACAGCCACGCAACAATGGCAGTGTGTCTAACAGCTCAACAACTTCATCTGCAATTAATGAGCATAGACGGCTTTTTAATTTTGGTAAAAGTCGTCTATGCTCAACCAAAGCAACATCAAAAAAGAGGGCAAAGCAACGCACATGCAAAATAACGTTTGTTTGCCTTGCTGCAACAACAGCCACTGGTCCACCTTCAAGTGTCAAGGACAAGACAGATCTTTGTAATGCAGGGGGACTGCACATTAGAACTAGACCTGAATGAGAGCAGTATATATCTACACGAGGAGATTGTGAAGAGATATCCCCAGCTTACTGGTACAGGGGGTATGAACTCTTGATGCATCAAAGAGGTGGTGGAGACAATGGGGGCTTTCACGAGATTAAGCCTCCTCTGACAACTGTACGTTTGAGGGATATTTGTGGCCAAGCTAAAGTTTATGTAAGACCATTACAGAGTGATATTCCACTGAACACTTCTGGAGTAGAAACCGAAGAAGAGAGCAATGAGGTGGGGTATATATTTTCATTTAAACATGGACTACGGTCCCCTAAAACTGAGTGTGAAGTGTTTTTTATTTTATTTTTATTTTATTTATATGTACATAGTTTTATAATTTGAACAGGCTGATATTGGTGAACCAGTGGTAACCTGTTTCGATTGTGGTGAATCAGTTTCCATGTTTAAATTCAAAGACCTCCAAAAGATCCTTCATAGTGAGCCAGAGGCACCTCCAAGAGAAAAGGTACATACAGTATAGACATGTGTTGTATACCAAGTACGATATTTTACCTATTTTTACAGAACTTTACTGTTTGCCTTTTTAGAGAAAGAGACGTGAACTTGAAAATCCCTTTGCCAGGTACAGGTACTGTTTGTGTTTAAGCCATTACAATACATGTGATGGGTAGCGGGCAATTTCACTGTATCAATCCCAAATTTCCAAATCACCCTGCAATACAGATATTTCCCCATTGGAACATTAACCCCAGATCGAGGTTTCGTGCTAAGTTAATATAAAACCATCACAGCTTTGCACAAAATCTTGATCAGCTGAGGATCAACCAGATCATAATTTGAAAATGGCATATTGGCCTAAATAATATATTCCCATTAATATTTGCCACCATTATCACCATTGTATGGGTGAGAGGGATACATACTTCATGTAATATATCAACAAGTTTGAGTGTTTCATCAGGGGATCCAAACACGAGAAAACATGATGAAAGCATGGTTTTATTGTTTTCGAGTGTTTTCTGATGAAACACGATAAACGAGTTGTTGATATGGCATCTCAATCGAGCGATTTCAATTACAAAATACAATTAAAATAAACCCTCAAGAGATTTTATTCTTGAGTGTGTGTAAAATTTATTCATACAGCAACTTGTTTATTTTGCATAGATAATTAAGATCTTAAGAATTAGATGAACACTGGTTTTCATCTAATATCTTGGGCTTTCCTGGCGTATCCAACGTCAATCAGGTGATTGAATGGACTATTGTAATTGGCTGATTATTTCATGAATTATTAATGCGTTTCAGATGGTTTTTTGCAAATGATTAACATGCACATGAGATATCCCAAATATATTTATAAGCTGCTTAATTATTGGAACATGTGACCATGATATACATGTCACAAACCCAACTCTCTAAGCATACAATTAGACATTTTCCACTTGGCCATAAATTTCAAAATATGGTACATGTATGTATTTTTAGCATACAGAATTGTTCTTTCACACGCTATGATTGTGTGTGTGTTTTTTTTTTATACAGTGTGTGTCAGTAATAGTGCATTACTAGCAATACCTCTTAATTGCCTACTAAGTGTTATCAATTTCCTTATCTATTTACCCTACCGGTAACCCACCCTATCAACTACATACCTCTGTAGGGAACAAGGGTGCCCGCGGAAAACCCGCGACTTTCAGCGCAGTGCTGACTTACCCTCTTCCTATGAGTATAGTCCACGGCAACAATTGAATCTGTTATCTCAGAGGTGAATTAGGTGCTTGCTTTGATGACTGTGCCTGGTATTGCTGCATTTTGTAAATATGTTTACCATACTGTAAGTCTAACCAGATTACATTTTACCAATTTTATACAATAGTGATTCTGAGACTGAATATGATAGAGAACGAGATGGGATTCCTATGGTATACAATAGTGATACTGAACACGATACAGAAAAACTTCTAAATGAGATTTGTCCTGGTGCAAGTACATCATCCATTAAAAATGCATTACAAGAATGCAATGAGGATGTAAATGCAGCTGCCCAACAACTATTAGGTATGACAGTTCAGAATAATACACAGGGGCGTAGTGATCTCTACAACTGGATTGCTCATCCTTTGTGGTCAGCAGTAAACATTTTGAAGCACTGGTGGCCATATTGGTACTCCAGGTCCAGTGTACCTTGCGGGCTTAAGACTAGTAAGAGTTTACCGGGGGAGTCGGAAAAGCCGTAAACAACTGTCTGATAGCAATTGACTATTTGTTTGATACCAATGGCAAAAATATTTTAATGTGGGTTTTTTCGTGCTACGAAAACATAATTTTCCGTGGCGGCCATCTTACTACTCCAAATTCGTCATGATTCGTTATGTCTGCTGGCTTCAATTTTGGAGCCGGATGAGCAATCCAGTTATATAGAGATCAGTGGCTACACCCCTCCAATGTTACCTCTGTCGGCACAAGACGAACTACTGTCGGCAAATTTTGAGGTCGTAATCTTGTCCGGAAAATTTTTTGTCATGACAACTTTATTTCGGAAAAACTAGAAAATCCGACAAAAAAGTCAAAAAATTTTAAAAAGCCGACAAAATATCGAGAAAATTAGACAATATCGGGAAATCAGAAAATACCGATAAAATGTCGGGAAAATTAGGACATGTTGGCAAAAATTGTACAAAAGTGTCGACACGATTTTGAGCACGTTTTTATTCGGCCGGAAATGATAATAATCTCTAGCTCCAGGCACCGCGGAGCTGGGGGGGCAGTTTTTTGTCAAATATTTGTGGGAAGTAGGAACTTTACACATTTGACGTTACTCTTCTAAATTTCTTGACTCTTTTGGAGGGCCAAATTTAAGGACTATTTTTCATATTGGGGGCATAAAAGATGTTGTATTTTTATCGCCAAACGGCTGGAAATTGCCATCTAGAGATTTTGAATTTTCAAAATTTTGCAGGGGGAACATGCCCCCAACCCCCCTAACAGACTATTTTCTAAACAAAATTCTTCAATTTCCCCCCATCTTCCCTCCCCCCACTTTAAAAAATGCTCCGCGGTCCCTGCAGTTGACAGTGCGCGATTTAATGGATAATCTGATAATCTGAGGGAGCAAAATAATTCCACAAACTCCTTTAATTATTATTAACGACAAGGTTTGTCTTCCTGAACATTGACTGATATACAGCGAGAAAGCTGATCTTTTAAATGTAGACTGACAATGAACCTGCGTAGTGCAGACGTTGCTGGAAGTAAGTTCTAAGCTGGAAGTAAGTCTTCAGCGTAAGCCTTCTCTTTGTTAAGTTTGTTCATTAGGTGGATAAGATAGAATGTATGTTACAAATTTTGTATACCAATAAAACATTTAGAGCAAAACTGCATTTTATTCAATATTAAAGTCACATTGAAATATCAAACGATATATATTAAAAATATAAGATCATAACCTTGACCATGCATACATAAACCACACCCATTTTGTTGGCAAAATTGAGTCCTGCACCCCCCAATCGCATAGCCTTCGCTACGTCCCTGAATACACATATATAAATGTTTCATAAAATGTCCAACAGTAGGAGAGTGTTGATGTTTTTGGAGTCAACAGTACAGTTATATATAATGGTAACATCACATAATATCCCTACATCATGACATGAAGGATGCAGTCATGATACTAATTTTCAGGTATTTTGTATACAACATTCTAGGAATTCCTTTGATTGTTATTGGTGATGAAACTTCAGCAGATAAAGATCCATGTAATGCCAACTCCTTGGTAGATTTAACCCCGGAAGCTGCTCTAATGAAATTTCAGAAACAACAAATTGATGAAGATCTTCCCAAACAGCGATTCAGTGTATGCCGGGTGGATGGTAAAAGCGAATTAAGAAGAGATATAATTGGTGTTTACAAGAAACCGGATTTGAACTTACAGGCAGTTCCAAAAGTCAGGTTTGAGGAAGAGCATGGAGTCGGCAGCGGGCCTGTAAGAGAATTCTTAGTTCTTGCTATGGAGGTTGTAGATGAAGGAATTCCATCCAGTTCAGGACAATCGAAACCTTTGATGTTCTTTGAGGGAGAGCCTGATCACCGTTTGCCAGTTCACAATCAGTCACTTCGACTGACAGGAACATTCAAAGCTTTGGGTCGTATTATTGGTCACAGTATTCTGCACGGTGGTCCAGGACTATATGGTTTATCACCAGCTGTAATACACGTTTTGACATCTGACAGTGAGTCCTGCCATCCTCCACCAATTGTCCCTGAAGACATTGCAGATATTGACTTAAGGAATATGATATTACATCACGTAGGTGAAATGGGGTGCTTTATACTGTATGGTCTTCGGTAAGGGACACCCTCCCCTCCCCCCTCAGAGGGGTTAACATGATAAAACACAGGTTTAAAAACATGATAAAATTTTACCATTTAATGTACATAGGAAAAATTGTCTCACCCTCTAGAATTTAGCATCTTTCCAAAACAGAGTTACCTACCTCCAGGGTGACCGAACAAGGCAATCGAGGCAAGTTTAAAACTTTCCATATTAACATTTGCGTTGCAGCTGCTGCAATATTATAATTTGCCTTTCCCAGGGTAAATCGGCAGGAGAGAATAGATGTCAATATTCTCTATAATTTTTAACCTTTTTTTCTCCCTCTTGTTATTGCAGTTGAATATAATGTCAACCGAAGCATCCCAGACCCCTGTCACACCTGCAGAAAAAGAGGAACTAACGCAATATCTTTTGGAAGCTGGTATTGATCCAGATACGTTCCCGACAAATCGTGAGCGGGTGATCCAAGAACTAATGCTGTTTCATGTTATCGACAAGAGACGACTTCAATTAAATGACATTGCAAAAGGTATAGGAATCATTTTGTTATCAATTTTATCACATGAATGACATTATACGTCATGTTAACAGCAGTCCCCCAGGCTGCTGTGCAAGGCAGTGCACAGACAATGAAGACAATGACTCGAACAAAAATATGCAGTTCGAATCCCCACTAAGCTGTCAAATCTAATATCGAAATCTAGAGCTCTACTTGAGATCTTAATATTATATCCTTGTGTACGTACCACACCATTTTACCAGTCAAGAGAAGACCCTTGCGTCGTAATGGGTTAACAAGTCAAAACTATCTGCCAATGTCTCTTGTTAAGGGGCAATGGGCCCTGGTGCTCCCTACTGTGTTATTTTACTCTAACACCAGACAATTTTACTCAAGGGAAGAACCTCGCATCTTAATGAGTTGATGGAGATTTTTGTTTTTAATATTGTTCTTATCAGCTAAAACATTGTTTTTCTACCGGTGAAAATTTAAAAATTAACCACTAGTACTGGGAATGAAGACATTGATTTTGACCAAAACAGCATAATTCACGGTGCGTGTTTTCATATGCAATTCTGCAGCTTACTGTGGTATTATTCTATTTACCCCAGGGATGGATGAAGTTTCCCTGGCAACATTTCTTACAAAATGCTCTTCATTATCGAAGTTGGTTTTCCCACAAGAAAGTGAAAGGGTCATAGAAGCAAAACAAGTGCAAGACAGTCTGTATTTTGAAGAAAGAGAAGAAATTGAGGCCACTAAAATGACAGCAGATTTCTTTCTTCGATATATAGAGGAAGTTGAGAAAAGGCAGAAAGGTACTGTACCAAAAGTTTATTTCACAAAATCAGTTTCTATTGTAGACCTGTTGATAATGTGTTTGAGGCGTGTTTAAAAATTTGATGTACTAATGCTTTTGATCATACAGTATTTTAGAAGTGTTCCCATAATCTCATACCATGCTACAATTTAAATTTTAGATGGGGCTAGTATGGTTGATCTCATCCACTTCTGGACTGCGAACAACGCCCTTCAGCACAAGGCTGGATCTCTTTTGGTAAAGTTCGGTAACACAAATGTCTTACCTTTATCCGAAACCTGCTTTAGGGCTATTATACTTCCAACTATGCATTCATCATTTGAATCTTTCATGAAGAACATGGACATTGCCGTGACGTTTGGGGCACATGGATTTGACCTCAACTGACTCTCACATTGTTGCTGTTTTTTCATCATTTGCATCTTTCATGAAGAGCATGGACATTCAACTGACTCACACATTGTTGTTGTTTTTGGTAAATATCTTTAACTGTTGTGTTTGTTATTTTCTCACTCAGGGAATAATATTATGTACCTATCAATCAATGTAAATCATGGTGAAAGGAGGTGCAAGCAATGGGTGGGGATTTGGCTTGGACATCCACCCTGGCCATTTGGCCATCCTGACCAAAGTCATTCGCAGGGGTAGTCATTGGGATACAGATACAGTTAATTTTGAATGCTGGTAATGTTAATTACAGCATTATCATTCATGTTTTCAATGGTATTAAATGTTCATTTTCTCAATTAAAGGCATTAATTAATAGCTGTTTTAGTATACTATGTGGATTAAGATGTAATTTGTCCCCAGCTGGTCCCCAGTGGATTGTTTTTTATACATTTGATTAATGTTTCTGAAAACATTCACTTTTTGTGAAATCCTCATCCCTTGCCCGCAGCCCCTTTTCCCATGATTTACATTGATAGGAGCATTATACTACATTGTTGCATGTGCCAATGAAGCACAAATTGTTGGAAAAATATGTCCAATCAAATTTCATTTTGATTAACATTTTGTTCCTAGATTTTTTACCGTTATTTTAGACTTTTTAGAGGTAACTAAATGATATTCTTTGTAAATGTTGTGTTTTGTTGGAACATTAATAATTAGTTTTTTTCTATAGAAGTTCACTATTTATCTTGTTTCCTCAACAATATTACAAAATGTGTCAACTCCTTCTAAGTATGTCAGACCCACATTGATAGGTAGCATTTGGAGCTGCTCGTCATTAAATGGGCAAGCGGTAGTTGGAACTTCCACCAATTCTGGAGATTGGTCAGGAATTGGCCCATGCCAGTCCACACCATAGTTTTCATAATTCCCCTAGAAATAAAATGTTTATCAGTCTATCATTCTCATTGCATTATTATCATTCTAATAAATATTATAAAAAGCTAAGAAAATAAACATAACTTTACAAACAAGCCAAAAAATTTACTATTTACAATAAATAGATACTTTAAAATTGTGTGATAAAATCATAGTTATTCTAAAAAATAGTTACTAAATTCATAATTATTTTAAACATTATAATGTTATTATCATCATCACTATTATCAATACCATTTTTATTGTCATCATTCTTAATATAGCCACTAATAATAGTTCTTGTTTACAATACCTGCACTGGATCAATGATATCATGTGCTTGCAAGCCTCCAGCAAGCTGCAGTCCAATCACCCAGAGTTGAAGTGGGGTTCTGTTTCTCTCAGTACGAAGTGGGTGATGGATCCATGCATCCCACCAGTTCTTTATGTGCTGATTAATGATAGGCAGGAAAACATAATGCAAACACCATATGTGAGTCTCATCATCTTTGTTCAAAAGTCCTTGTTCTTCCATTGAAGAAAATAGGTTGTAAAACAAGCTGAGACAATCACTAAACAAATCGCGCCAAAGTCTCTCGATCCTTTGATTGTGGGTGCTTTTTCCTAGAAACAGGGATTGCTCGATTGGTATTATGGATTTTTAGACGGACCTATTTTAAATTTGCACATTTTTTACATTCAACTTCTAGTGTGCCAAAGTATTATTGACGATTAAAGACCTTTCACACAAACCTGTTATCATGCTACCCCGTCCAGGCCCACGTTGTGGATGTGACAACATGTAAGCAGCAACATCTACATTTTCCCCACCTTTATCAGAGCGTACTCGTGATGGAAGTCCGAACTCTTCAATGCTTTCCACAAACAACTGGAGAATTGTGTCTGCCCTGTTGTTGTCAGAGGCTCTCAAATAAACAGGCATTCTAGAGTAGCCATCTATTCCACCATGTACCACAATTCTCCAACTGAAATACGTAACAGGAAACCTTTTTATAAATTGTTGAGAGTGATGCTACTTTAAAAAAAATAGGTACGCAATGCGTACATGTGACTACCGCTGTTAAGTACATAACGAGATATAGACTTGAAATGCATGAAAATGTGTGAAAAGCACAGACACACAAAAAAATGGTGGATAAATCCTAGCTAGAGAAACACTCTAGTGGTGCTTTGAACAACCCAATTTAACTTTTATCCACTGTGGATAAAATTTTATCAGTGGATAAAATTTTATATTAGGTTGTTCAAAGCATGATTAGTGCTGCTCTTTAGCTAGAACTTATCAACTAGATAAGCTATCTTGGCCTTGTACAACTCACCCCAGATCATATACATGTAGATTATTTTTGTGGAAACACCGTAAAATATTTATTTGCTAAGCTTTCAGCCTGTTGACTCAGGCCGAAACTTGTATTAAACTGATCAATGTGGACAGAAACCGTTCCAAGAAGAAAAGATTTGTAACGTAATAATTAACACTAACTGTCATCGAGAGAGCAACCAAAATACCAAGACGAGATTCACTTTAGTTTATTCCCCACGAGGACACGAAAACAACTCGAGTACTTCCCGAATACTTGGCGATCAATGGCGATCTTCTTGACTATATAGCGATCGCGTCGAATATCTGGCGATGGCTGCACGAGTATGACGTAAGTGCGGTCCAAGACAATCGCGCAAGCAAGCAAGCAAGCAACACGCCGACATTATGACTACCGCTGACAGGTCAGCGGTAGTCACAAAAACTATAAAAATGTTCAATAAGTAATTAATGGTAATTTATCTCACTTCTCATATCAGACGTGTAGCCACGGGGGTAATGGGGGGGGGCTCCGGACCCCCCACTTTTCTTCAGGACCAATTTTGTAATTCTTCCAAAACTGATGAGAAACTGTTGGGGGGGGGGGCAAAAAGAAAATTCCCCCCAGACCCCCTAGTTCTGTGTATTCGATGATTAGACCACCCATTCGTTTGGGACTGGCTACGCCCCTGTCTTGGTATGGTTCTGAAACCATTGCCATACCTGATAAGTTTGTGATTTCCGTCAATATGCCACAGGGAACGAGGATATTTTACACTGTAAGAACGCCGTTTTATGGCCTTTTTCCAGCGTTGCATCAGACCAATCGGATCTGTTCTCAGCAAAGAAGATCTTATCCGGTCACGTTGCACACGCAATCCCTTGCTTTGCAGGTATTCTTTAACCATTCTTATGCCAAAGTTTGGATGATCATTTGATGCTTGACGGACAATATCATCTAGCTGGTCGTCACCAATATCACTAAACATACCTTAAAATATATAGAAAAATTGACCTAATGTATACATATAGAAATTGTTGGCATTTGAAGCTCTCTTTAAACGTTTAGCAATGGGTTTGCATCATTGTTTAGATCACTACGTCTATTATTGATATAATTAGGCCTTGCTGTGAGGTTACCTCAGGGAATCATGGAACAGAGGGTGGGGCCTTAACCCCTCATGGGGACTTTTTGGGGCTTATCCCCTTATAACCTATCCTTTATATTAACATTAAATTAATCTTTTTTAATATTAAGCTTTCATGTCCATAAATTATATCGGTACCTCCAACAGAAAGTCCAAACTCGGCCATCTTTCGTTCAATTATCCGTTGGCTAACTCCAATCACTTTGCTTATATCGGGTACTTTAAATCCCTGTTCTAGAAGAAACGCGATTTGCTCCTCCTTGACATCGAAAGCAGGTCGGCCTCGTCTTCCAGAACGTAGTACTTGAGCTGTTGCTCTATATTCTAGGTTCCCTTGATTAGCCTGATCAAGGTTTAAAAGAATACTTATTGCTTCTCCCACACGTTCAACAATGGAATCATCGACATCCAAACTTACTAGTAACCATTGCAGATAATCTAGTTTTAATAGAAGTGTTTGAAAATCGATTGAAATATCTCCCGACTGGATGAATCTATCAAGGATATTAATCACACTGTAAACTGCTTCCAAAAGGAATTGTTTGTCATCATCATCCATGTTGAATAATAATAAAATGATTCAAAAAAGGGAACCTATTTCGTGTATGCCTGTTTTTGTGTCTCGGCAAGTCAGAACACGAGCCCGCGATCCACGATCGGGGTGGATTGCGGTTGGATAAAAAAAGTTGAATAAAAAAAGTTGTGTTGAAAATAAAATGTTGTCTTGAAAACAAAAAGTTGTGTTGAAAATAAATATTTGAATAAAAAATGTTGTGTTGAAAACACAAAGTTGTGTTGAAAATACAAAGTTGAATAAAAAAAAGTTGTGTTGGAAACAAAAACTTGTGTTGAAAGTAAAAAGTTTAATTTTGGCGGGGATGGGACACCATAAAAAAGATGTCTTGTAGTTTCTCTTCTCCAAGGAATTTTGGTACTTTTCCATTTTGGAGGATACTTAACCCTGAAGTACAGAGAAAAATTGACAATTCTGTTTGAGTGCCCAGCTTGTGCGTAGAGTTTTGGACTACTGTAATTATAGTTATCTATAGTGCTTTAACAAGTAAATTCCCTGGTTTTACACAAAATTTGACCATCAAGAAAATTTGGCCTTTTTGGTTTAGAAATTTTACCCACTATGAAAAATCCTAGAAACATTTGTTCTTTTACAGAAAACCCTACAGTATCTTCTCTGTTGGTAATTATCCACGTATTGCATTCCTCTCTGCAAAAATCAACCTTAAAATCAATCTTACAGTAAATGCTTAGCTTAGTAAGGGAGTGTATCCTATTTCTCTAGTACCTAGTTATATATGTACTGTATGCTAAATCTATTAATATAATTATTAATTAATTGTGTTGTAAATATATACAGACTGGTAGTTGGAACATACTGTACATGCACTACCGGTAATTGTACTAAGGTAAATACATGTACTGTAACAATAAAGTTAAACATACCCATGATGACTCCTACTGTGTGATAGGCCTTTGCTAGATGTGGTAATAATCCATCGTCAAAGTATTTTTCTTTTATTGCCTTCAGGCACATACAAAAAAATTCTTTTCTCGGTCCCCCATAATCTTCAGCCACCTGAAAAATGTTTGCATATAGAACACAGTATTTTAATTTACAAAACTGTAGCTACTGCACCACCCCCCAGCCCCATCACCAGCTCGGCGCCTGGACCCTGCCTGGGGCTGTGTCCCCAGCAGTAGCTCCCTCAACAGCACTCCACCCTGCCTCAGTCACGCCCCACACCACAGGCCTGATCTCACTTCGCTCACTCAGCACCCCCCCCCCTACCAGATAAAGCTGGATCCATCACTGGATGTATTGCTTATTCTGTGGTGAAGTTAATATAACTGAGTCAGACTGATATTCACTGAGCCAGATGCAAATAATTGTTTTATTATGAATACACACTTTCATACTTTTATTAACAGCATTTTCTTTAAAAAATTGTTCATTTTTTCTTCTGTCACATTGACAAATGGCAATGGGCCAGTGGTCATATTGAAAAAATGCTGTAAGAATTAGTCCGAAGAAGCTCAGCCATCAGTGCTCATGATTTCTATAATCATCTGTGTACAATGTATTTATGTATACTAATTTAAATATTTATAATAAAATTGTTAAGTGTTGTATTTTTTCATGTTGTATTATTTGTCAAAGACTTCTGAAAACAGTAAACTAAACCACTGTAATATAAATATTTGCCCACTATGGCAATACACATGAGTTACAGTACTGTAAGGGTACAGTATACCAATTTTAGGATGCATTGCACTGCCCTGTTAACCCTTTATAGGCCAGGTTTCTGAGAGCTCTCCACTTCACCACTCACTAGTAAAATTGTCTGGTGTTTAAGCCAGAGTAAAATTAGCAGGTTTGAAAAATGTGCCCAATAAAGGGTTGAGTTAGGATCACTGACCTGTATATAACATTAACCTGTTATATACAGGTCAGTGGTCAAGATAGAACAATTAAAGCACAATAAGGTCAAGTAGAACAAAAGTATAGAGTTGTCACAAGTCTCTCTCTTTTTGTCATCTCTGTCATATACTGTACCTAAAGTAAGCATGGTGTATCTACATCTACACCTACTGTACATGTATATCTATATCAGTGTGTGTGTGTTTGGTGGGACTTGGAAAGTTCATGCTTAAGAGAATTATTGCTAGATCTATGTTGTTCCTTACCTCACCATAAAACTGTACTTCTAGAGTCAGAAACTTGTTGGCAATCGCTTCAATTTCATCAAAGGAAGTTTCCAAGATCTCTTTTCTATCAACCAGAATGTAAGATGTTGCTCCGGTTTCACATTCTGCAACATTGGTAACATCAAGGGCTCTTCCATGTACAAGCTGTGTTTGCATGTATCGAAGGATTTCAACTGGATTGTTGCTAATTTGGCTATGTTGACAGTGTTCAACAATTTTTGGTATAACTACATCAATGTTGAGAGAAAAATCAGTTGATGCAGACAAATCAACTAGTGTGTTTTCATTGTCAGTCACTGAATTACTGTTGTCAGTGAGCTGAATTACTGCATTGTCAGCACTTTGATTTGGTATATTATAAGATAAAGGACTCTCATTGTCAGCAATGCCAGCTGCACCATTATCTTCATGGAGCCTGCTATTTGAGCCGGTGCTGCAGCAGATTCAGAAATCTGGTTATGAGCTATTTCAGGTGTGGCAGAATCATCCAAGACAACAACGTTTTGAGTGGAAGTGTCTGGAGATTGCCTCATCTGCCTGATGGTTACACTTTCACCAACTGAATCTTCCATGTTACTATCCGAGTTTTCATTTACAAAGGTAACCATACAATCATCTGTGTCACCATCATCAAAAAAATTGTTTTCACACCTAGCCAAGTGCTCTCTTAGCTCACTTACAGGCAAATCCTTTTCACACCACATACATGTCTCTTTCAATTTGCAGACTGCTATATTTGTAGCTGGGCTTTTCGTTGACAAATTCACCTGAATAGGCCGCAGATAGATTTTAGTTTGCGAAGTAAACACCGTCTTTAAGTCTTTAACTGCCCAAGAGATTTTCACCACACTTAAATCACGAGAATGTGAGGAACAACTCAGTATTTCAAATCCTTTACCTTCTTTCAGCTTCGGGAAACCAATCGGGACTCCATTTTCATCCAAGCCGTCGCTTGTTATCTTTTCCATAACTGTTTTCTCATCGTCGTCAACAAAGAACTTAATTTTCTTCAGGCCGAAACCAGCTTGTCGTAAAACTTGTTTTTCGGCAGAAGACGGCGCCCTGGCTGCAAACCGGTCAGACAAACAAAGAAACTGCCCTGTCCATGTACGTCGGGAGGAATTTTTTTGCTTACCACCTCTTCCATTGCTTCTATTATTCTGTACTATGCCACGATTCGTGTTACGACCCCCACGACTGTGTTGGCTATAGGGTCCGAACAACATTCGTCTTTCTGAGGCAATAGTTATACGATTTGCTCGGTTATAGCTAGTGGACTGATGAGGGCGTATTTCATCGCCATTGGAGCTGACAGTATTCTCGGCGTTGTCTGCGTGTTGCTTGCATAATTCCTTTATACGAATCCGATCTCCGATTGTTGATACTCCTAAGCGGATTAAGCAGGTTTCAGACATCGATAATACGACCATCGGGTCCACTTTTTCATCTTTAAACCTTTCCAATAGAGTACTGAGGCCCAGCTTCTCAAGGATTGATTCCATAATTCCTCAAAATTTCTCAATTTGAACGAAAGCCACTGTTTATGAAACCAAATAAACATGGAATATTCAATTCAGCCATTTTGGCGGGCTAATGGCGGCAATGAACTGCGAGGGTCCTGGAACGAGATTGGTCTGAATTGCATTGTGGGTAGATCATAATAGTTCACTTTGTGCACGAAAAGGTTAACATAGTGCGCATTTAACAAGAGACCTATTTCATATGCTTTGCACTACACGTATTTCGACCCTCACTTCATATCAAGAACTGTGTGCTGTATATACTGCATTATGCACAAGGCGAACAGATCAGAGAAGTAAAGATAATAAACAAATAGTGCATATAACCAAACATGACCTTATAACAATGAAATAAGTACTGCGTATATTAGAAACGACTCATACAAAGCGAACCTTATGCTGCATATATGACATTACGCACATTTCATAGAACGGAGATAGGCCCACATGGTGCAACAAGCACAGGGCGAAAAGACGGATTTGCTACGTCGCAAATTCGTACGCAAACTTGTTGCAAATACCGGATTTGCGAAGTTTGCACAAATTTGCACCGTAGCAAATTTACGAATTTGCAACAAGTTTGCACCATAGTGCAAACCTGCAAATACCGCGATTGCAGCGATTTGCTTGCGGTGCAAATTTAATGCAAATTTAATAACTTTGCTACGTCGCAAATTTAAATGCAAAGTTATTGCAAATTTCTTACTACTATGAAATTTGACGAATTTGCATCGATGTAAATTTAATGCAAAATTATAAAAGTCAAATGTTACGCATGGATATTATAGCCAAAATTTTGTCGCTTTCATTGCGGTTTTAATAAACACAATCACCTATAAGCCAAACTGAAACATCAGTACAAATAGCACGTATCAATACATGTTAAAACCTGCAATTGAACAGCAATATTAATGCAAATGCACAGAGAAGTGACATCAGATATGACAATTGTTAAAGTTAACGTTTAATGCTAAACTCTATAGATAGCTAATGAAAACAGTTTAAACGATATATAAAATAGTGACTAATTTAATCCTGAAACTCTTCAGACAAAAATATTGAGTCGCATATTGACGTCATTAATGCCTGCTATATAAACTAATTGAAAATAACAACTCATATACCATTGATACTAAATGTTAGTAGCACATACTTGAATACAGCAATGACAAGGAGATCATAGTCTTAGAATGTCAATTGTCTAAACCTCTTCTACTGAACAATGACAATAAGCACGTGTAGGTTATAATGTATACACTACATGGTAGGTTCGGCTTCATACACCGGTTAGATTAATGTAGTGATTTGGACAATACAACATGGCTTATTTAATAAGTTACACACTATTTGTGTGTCACAAGTTTGACTACCAGTATATATGTCTAAAGCCCGGCATACACTGAAACAAGTGTCCGAAACACAATTTTCGAAAAAATTCCGAAACTTGTTTAAAAAAATAGAACAGTGCTCTAATCAGGAATACTTTGTTTCGGAAACAAAGTTTCGGAAACTTTTCAACATAAACTGGAAACGTTTGTTTCTGAAACAGTGTTTCGGTAACTTGTTTCGGAAATTTTCTCTAGTGTATGCCAGGCTTAACAGTTTATGGATATTTGTTACCGCCGTGTGTTACGAAGTTCGTTGGGATTTGGGAAGTTCCGAAGTTCGTACGTTGCCAATGTTGACAAATTATCCAATCAAATTGCGAGCTTTGATACAAACTATATTGATTGGATAATTGTCAACCTTGGCAACGTAGTTTCGAACTTCCGAAGGAATATCTGAACTTTGCAACGAACTTCGCAAGACAAAGCGGAAAAGTAATTCAATGAAGCGTGAGTGTGTAATAAGATAAATCTGATTAAGAATACAATAAAAAATTTATCTCACGACACACCCATGTTTCATTGTTCTAACAGACCGGTTAAATCCTTTCTTTAAAAAAGGTGTGTTAGCCATAACCACTTAAAACAACGCTTAACACGTACTAATATTAATGAGTATTTTCATTTTTACTCTTGAAGTTACTTTCTCGGTAAATTAAATGGGGAAAAAATATTGCAGAAGAGTCATGATAAGATGGTTAATTAATGTTTACTCGTGTGACAAAGAATTTAACGTCAACCTCTCGCTCGTGGCCGTTAAGTTTCTCTCACGATGATAAATCCTTTATCGCATGAACTAATGACCATTCATTAACCCTCACATATAATAGACAGTCGATTTCTCGATATTTGTCGATAGTCGACTGTTTGTACACCGGTGACGCCTCCAAACTTGCTTTTCTTCTTGCAAGCTTCTGCAATAAAAAAATAAAATATATAGAAATATAATTTCGCATAATCACAACCTCGGGCTATATACTCAAAAATGAATGTATTGATGCATTTGCATGCAATCGTATACATCGCGCGTTCTAAATTAAGGCTATTTTCCATCACGTCCGTTTTGCCGCGTGGGCAGAGCGTGCATTATTCAGTTCGCTTTGGAAGTTGAAAATTTCCAATTCCAACTTTCAAACGGAAATCGGGCTTAACACACTCCATAAAAATAATTCTGAACCACGGGACCGGGCTATTTTATCTTAAATTATGCAAGTTCTTCGATAGTGTAATTAGATAGTGTAATTTAATTCATGTTAATTAGTCAAGACTATAGTATAAATTTAGCTCTTGTAAAGCAGATGGTTATTAACTAGTTCACGTTTAACAGTAATAACTTCCGTACGTTGTGAGATCTCACGTACGTTACGTTGTGAGATATTACGTCACGTTGCAATACATTTCATTTCGTTACCTTGTGATACATTACGTTACCTTGTGAGACCTTGCATTACGTTGTGAGACCTTTCGTTACCTTGTGATACATTACGTTACAGACACAAAAACGCACACTCTGTGTCAGACCTGATGCAGAATGATGTCAGATCTGTTCAGAAAAATGTAGCGATCCCTGATACAGCCTGTTGCAGTATCATCTATGATACACCTATAATATAATTTCTGTATAATTCCTGCAGCTACAACAGACTGTTCAGAACAGATTCTGTCAAACTGTATCAGCCTGACACTGTCAGTGCTGTATATCAGTTTGATGGAACAGACTGAACAGGTATGTTGTCTAAGGAGCTATCGCAGTCTGTTAGAAATCGTAACTAAATGTTTATACATCAGTGCTGGTACATTCTGTAGCTGTCAGGCTGTACCAAGGGTAGCTACATTTCTCTGAACAGATTTGATATGATCAGAGCTAATCAGACTGTGTTTTTACGTGTGTACTTTGTGGTACCTTTCGTTGCGAAGCAAGACAAGACGCAAGACAAGACGCAAGACAAGACGCAAGGCAAGACGCAAGGCAAGATGCAAGGCAAGATGCAAGGCAAGATGCAAGGCAACATGCAAGGCAACATGCAAGGCAACATGCAAGGCAACATGCAAGGCAACATGCAAGGCAACATGCAAGGCAACATGCAAGGCAAGATGCAAGGCAAGATGCAAGGTAAGATGCAAGGCAAGAAGCAAGGCAAGATGCAAGGAAGATGCAAGGCAAGATGTAAGGTAAGATGCAAGGCAACATGCAAGGCAACATGCACGGCAAGGCAAGATGCACGGCAAGATGCACGGCAAGATGCAAGGCAAGATGCAATGCAAGATGCAAGGCAAGATGCAAGGCAAGATGCATGGCAAGATGCAAGGCAAGATGCAAGGCAAGATGCATGGCAAGATGCAAGGCAAGATGCAAGGCAAGATGCAAGGTAAGATGCAAGGCAAGATGCAAGGCAAGATGCAAAGCAAGATGCAAGACAAGATGCAAGACAAGATGCAAGACAAGACAATATATAGATATCAGCTATTCATAAATAGGTATAGGATATAGCAGTGCATAATATAGATATAATTGCAGTTGTTTTCTACTTACTTGCACATACTTGTAAATATCTTTCTGTCACTAAGTTTGGTCGTCTATATATAGTTAAACTCTGGCCTAGAAATACCACATGAAAATTTATGATATAAAATAAATATACTTGCAAATTAACAATGCAGTAATTCGAATCAATCCAAATTACAATGCAAATGCATAACAATACCTGAGATGTAGGCAAATTAAGTGAGGCAACCTGCAAGGCAAGTACCAAGGCAAGTGAGGCAACACAAAACAATTAAGGGAAGGGAAGGCAGGCCTTTAAAACTATAAACTGTTTTACCAAATACCAGACACTGCCAGATAGCAGAATTTTACTGGATAACTACGTACTGGGCACCAATACCCTGAGATCTGGTACATCTCTAAAAACTTTACAATACTTATAAAAAACAATATTATATAAAAATCATCTTTAATAATTTATAAATAAGCCACATTTAAAATAAACATATTTTTCTACTTACTTGTTAAATAGTGAGTAGAATAAAATTATGTCTTTCTGTCTTTTTGTTTTGTTTGGTTTTCTAGATGATACTCGAGAGTAAAAAATACATGATAATTTAAGATATTGAAATAGAGAGACTGCAAATTAGTTACAGTAATATATTATCAAAATATTGTATTTCAATGCAATGGACTACAATACAATGCATGTAATGCAATGCAATGCAATACATGTAATGCAAAACAATGCAATGTTACAATGCAATAAATGTTAATACACTGCAAAACTATACAATACAAGACTTTACAACACTCCAATACAATGCAATAACAATACATAAAGTTAAACAGTACAGTAAAGTACAGCACAGTACAGTACAGTACAGTACAGTACAGTACAGTACAGTACAGTACAGTACAGTACAGTACAGTACAGTACATTACAGTACAGTACAGTACAGCACAGCACAGCACAGCACAGCACAGGACAGGACAGGACAGGACAGGACAGGACAGGACAGGACAGGACAGGACAGGACAGGACAGTACAGTACAGTACAGTACAGTACAGTACAGTACAGTACAGTACAGTACAGTACAGTACAGTACAGTACAGTACAGTACAGTACAGTACAGTACAGTACAATGCAGTACAGTACAATGCAGTACAGTATTAATTAGTACAATATTATAAAAATTATTTATTATTTATTATTATTTACCCCCGCACCCCCGCACCCCCGCACCCCCGCACCACCGCACCACCGCACCACCGCACCACCGCACCACCGCACCACCGCACCACCGCAGCACCGTACCACCGCCGCACCGCCGCACCGCCGCACCGCAGCACCGCCGCACCGCCCCGCACCGCCCCGCCCCGCCCCGCCCCGCCCCGCAGCACCGCCGCACCGCCGCACTACCGCACCACCGCACCGCACCGCACCGCACCACCGCACCACCCCACCGCCCCACCACCCCACCACCCCACCACCCCACCACCCACCACCCCACCACACCACCACACCACCACACCACCACACCACCACCACCACACCACCACCACCACACCACCATCTGCCTTTGTGTTTGGTGTTCTATAGTTAATCTCTGGCCCAAAAAAAGAATTGAAAAAGACAGCCTTTTATTTAAACTTTCATTTATAACACAAAGAATTGCAAAGAGTAACCACAAAATATTTTAACTAACAAAATAAATTTATAAAATACAAAAACTAGTAACGATTTAACTTGTTTTTACATGCCAAACTTAGATATTTGATGTATGGGTCAAACACTGTCAAAATTTATATTTTTCGAAGACTTCGAAGATACAAACGCTATTTATCCCGCCGTGGAATTCTGGAATTTGATCCAAGATACAGAATACTATTACTAATAGTTCACACTCCTTCAGTTTACTAACCTCTTTATCAAAGTAATGCGATTTCTTCAACTTTTTGGCGTCGTTTTTCGTGATCAATCTTCGTTTCCAGTTTTTGTTTGTACAGTGCCGTCACTGCAGTGTTTAACAAGCTTTTCTGACGTCAAAAATCCACATATTTTGACAGATAGCACGGGATAAACAACAGAGGTTTCTTAAGGCACCACTTTGATGAGAAATGATGACGTTTTTTGTAGATGTTCACTATAAAAAAATGGCTTTTTTCCTTGTGTCCATTCAGAGTAAACCAACCCGCCATCTTCTTGCTTGAATTAATGTGTTTTAGCGGGAAATTTCTTGAGATATGATTGGCCAATAAAACCATGAACAAGTCTCCGACTTTAATCCGACGACTTCCGATGACGCATCGATGGAAATATCGAATAGACAGCACTGCCGCAAAAAGTATTTATGGTTTTTTGAGCATACTTTTTCACATTTAGGCAAATGCCTTTCTGTAGAAGCTTGTTGTGTATAGGCATATTTTAAGTATTCGTGTTGTTTCTTGTTGACCGCAGGTGCTCCAGGATACAGGCTATATAGGATTTCCTCTTGGCAGGATATGGTACAATTTTTGTCATTCTAAGTCTTGCTTATATTTTTTTTGGTCAAACAAAAAGCATGTTTTGAATGAACAAGGCACAATTTATTAATTGTTATTAGTTAATTAAATAGATTGATTGATCAATAATTGATTGGTCGATTGATTGACTGATTGATTGATTGATTGATTGATTGACTAATTATTTAATTAATTAATTAATTAATTGAATGTTTGAAGGAATGTTTGAATGAATGTTTAAATGAATGTTTGAATGAATGAATGAATGAGTGAGTGAGTGAGTGAGTGAGTGAGTGAGTGAGTGAGTGAGTGAGTGAGTGAGTGAGTGAGTGAGTGAGTGAGTGAGTGAGTGAGTGAGTGAGTGAGTGAGTGAGTGAGTGAGTGAGTGGATGAATGAATGAATGAATGAATGAATGGGTGGATGGATGGATGGATGGATGGATGGATGGATGGATGGATTGGTGGGTGGTTGGGTGGGTGGGTGTTTTTTTTGGGTGGGTGGGTGGGTGGGTGGGTGGATGGATGAATGAATGAATGAATGAATGAATGAATGAATGAATGATTAATTGATTTAGTTTTATTCAATTTTATTTTTTTGCAACCATGAGAAAGTTGTGCAAATTTAACTACAAATTTGCTTTTTAATTTAGTATGAGCAAATTCATTAGTAAAATTTTATATATTTTATACCAAATACATTTTATACCAAATATATATATTTATATATATATATAGGGTTATGCTGAGTGCAATAAATGCAAAATGGTAAGAATTTTGCGTGTTATTTACGCAAATAGCAAACTTAACTGTCGGTGAAAATTTAATCAAATTTGCAATATATTTGCACGCAAATAGCATGCAAAATTTGTTATAAATTTGCACAAATTTGCTACGTTGCAAATTTAGTACAAATTCAGTAATAAATTTGTACTAAATTTGCAACGTAGCAAATCCTTGCAAATTTAATACTAATTTTGCATGCTATTTGCCAAGCGTGCAAATCTATTGCAAATTTGATATTCAAATTTGCGACGTAGCAAATTCATGCGCAAACCTGTTGCAAACTTGAAGTTGTGCAAATTCGAAAATGCAACTATTGCAAATCGCTGCAAATTTAGTATACTAAATTTGCGCCAAATTTGCTACATAGCAAATTTAGTGCAAATCCATCTTTTCGCCCTGTGAAGTACCGCATATAATGAATTATGGTCAGCATATGCGGTAAAAGTCATTGTGTATATCGAATTGTGAGCAGCTTATATCGAATCCTGTTTAGCATATAACGAAGAAATAAGTGATCATGCTGCAACAAGAAGTAAATATAACAAACAAATCACTGCTTATAAAGAAATGTATAGTACATGTAATGAACTAATGACTTCATGTCGACAACTAAGAAGTGCGTATAAAGCAATGAGGACCAAACATGTTATAGTAAAGTGATATATGACAGTCTTGGCGTTCCATAGTTCCCTGTTAGTCAACAACTATGTTGGGTTGATAGCAGTGTAGCCCTTCATTGGATTCGTGGAAATGGGAGTTACAAGCAATTCGTGGGAAATCGAGTTCAGAAGATTAATCAGCATTCCGACGTAAAGCGGCGCTACGTCAACACTGGAGAGAATCCTGCCGATCTGGGAAGCAGAGGTGGAACGGTGACCCAGAAAGATTTATGGTGGAACGGACCAGCCTGGTTATCGGACAGTGAACAGTGGCCGCCAGACATTACAACCAGTACTACACTGGAAAGCCGAGCTGATGAAAAAGTCGTGAAAGAAATCTTCGCACTGATCCAAGTCGTGAGTGATGAGCTCGATGGCGTCCTTGAGAAGTTTCACTTCTGGAAAACGATGAGAGTGTGTGCCTGGATGGCTAGATTTACGAGAAACGCCAGGACAACCAAGAAAAAGCGAGTCAATGAATCGTTATCGACTGAAGAGATCGAGATGCAAATACAATTTTGGGTTAAACGTGCACAGCAGCAGAGCTCGCAAGGTTCAGACCAGTTCGAAAGAGATCGACTGCAATTGAATCTCCAACCTAACAACAACGGTATACTCGAGTGTCGGGGTAGGATCCAGGGACAGTATCCAATTTATTTGCCAGACTCTCATTCATTTACCAAGAAGCTCGTCACGGAAGCACATCTGAAAACCTTGCACGGAGGAATCGGTCTTACCATGACGGAAGTGAGGCAACAATACTGGGTACCTCGATTGAGACGACTGGCCAACAAAACCATCAAGTCCTGCAAGAGATGCTCTCGGTTTCAAGCCAAAGCTTTCACCACCCCTCCACCAGGCAAACTACCAACTGATCGCACCAAAGGGTCTGAAGCATTTGAGATCATAGGAGTAGATTTCGCAGGGCCAATAAAATATCGAAAGAAGAAGAATCAAGAAGGGAAGGCCTACATGGTGGTTTATGCATGCAGCCTTACGCGTGCACTCTATTTGGAAGTGTTGACCTGCATGGAAACACCGGAGTTCCTACAAAGTTTGAAACAATTGATAGCGCGTCGTGGTCGTCCTAAGAAGATTTACTCTGACAATGGTCGAACGTTCGTTGGAGCAGCGAGATGGCTCAGAGCAGTGACGAAGGACGAGCGTGCCAACGAATTCTTGGCGAGAGAAGACATCAAGTGGCAGTTTAACTTGAGTCGCGCCCCCTGGTGGGGCGGCCAGTTCGAAAGACTAATCGAACTTATTAAGCAGTCCCTTTATAAGACTATTGGAAATGGTTTTCTGAGTGCTCAAACTTCCACAAGGGTAGTGAGCGTTGCATTATCGCTAATAGGTACCCACGGCAACTTCATAGAGTGCTCAACACCGAAGTGAAGGAGCGTACATAGTTCAATCTACAGACACGTGTTTCGCTGTACTACAGCTCATCAGCGTAGCTTGGAACAATCTGAATGAATTTCATCAATTACTTATACACATGCGATCGTGAAGTACATTCAGATAGCGTGATATATATATATATATATATTATATTTTATATATATATATATATATATATATTATGATATATATTATGATATATATATGATATGATATGATATATATATGATATGATATATATATATATATGATATGATATATATATATATATATATATATATATATATATAATAACTACAGACGGTACTGTTTCGGCCTTTCGGGCCTCATCAGTGTAGTGCTGATGAGCAGGATGAAAGTAACTGCTATTTACAGTCACCTTTGGTGCCTCACAAATTGTGGGACATCAAAACCATGCCAGAGCGCTCAAACTGCAAGCAGTGAGCGTGCGCACAATGCGTAAGCAGCAATGGCTCATCCTGTAGAGCGCTCAATATGACCTAAAGGCCATAGAGTGATATCTAACTACAGACGGTACCGTTTCGGCCTTTCGGGCCTCATCAGTGTAGTGCTGATGAGCAGGATGAAAGTAACTGCTATTTACAGTCACCTTTGGTGCCTTCACAAATTGATATATATATATATATATATATATTATATATGATATAATATATATATATATATATATATATATATTATATATAATATAATATATATATATCACGCTATCTGAATGTACTTCACCAAATTATCAAAATTATTAGGACCTCGTTCTGTTTCTCCTGCCTGTACTAGTTCTGCCAACGAAGATAATCGAGTTTTCACCATCCCTTCTGATTTAACCTTATCTGTCCCTGAGAGATCTGTTCTTGCAAAAGATCTCAAGTTCGTTCCCAACTCCGGGCCCATTGATTTATTTTCAGTCAAAGAAGACACCGAAGCATTTTTTCGCCGATTACGCCTAAAAGCACATTTTCATAATCAATCCTCCACCTTTAATAAGGATGTTTTTGAGGAAGTCAACCCTAAAAAGTCTTCTTGGTCTCCACCTGAAGGCCAATTTTCGTCTGTTGATCTTTTTGTTCGGCAGTGCCGCCATGATATTGACCTACTCAACAATTCACGCCCGAAAAGGGCCTCCAACCTCAGTAAAGATGAACTTCTAGCTTTCCAATCATTACGAAGTAGGAATGACATTGTCATCAAACCTGCGGATAAGGGTGGTGCTGTCGTTGTCTGGAGAGCAGATTTGTACCGACAAGAAGCTCTTCCTCAACTGAGCGACACCACTTTTTACACTAAATTAAATTCTGATCCCACCCTCACTCACCAAAAAACTGTTAAAACCACCATTAACAATTTCATTCATGCAGGTGAATTGCCTGCCTCTGCCTCCAACCTTATAATAACCACTCCCAGAACACCAGTCATTTATTTCCTACCTAAAATTCATAAGCTTAATAACCCTGGCAGGCCAATTGTTTCCACCTGCAGCTGTCCTACAGAACTAATTTCCAGCTTTTTAGATTGTGTTATGTCACCTTTGGTAAAGAAGTTGCCTTCTTATATCAAAGATACAAAACATGCCCTACAGATTTTTGATCAAATACATTTCACTGATCCCAGCAAATATATTTTCACCATGGATGTCAAGTCCCTTTACACTGTTATTCCTCATTGTGATGGTCTTGAGGCTCTGAAGTTTTTCTCCAACAAACGCACCATTTTAGAACCTTCCACTTCTACATTACTTCGCTTGGCAGAACTTGTACTCACCCTCAATAATTTTTCTTTTGATGGTGAACATTACCAACAAATAAGTGGAGTTGCTATGGGTACCAAAATGGTCCCTAGTTACGCAAACTTATTTGTTGGTTATGTTGAAAAACAAATCTTCGAACAATATACTGGACCACTTCCTGATTTCTTTGGGAGGTACATAGATGACTGTTTAGGAACAGCATCATGCCCACGTGTGAATTTAGAGAAATTTATCAATTATGTCAATGATTTCCATCCAGCACTCAAATTCACATCGGAAATCAGTGAAACCAGTGTGTCATTCCTTGATGTTTTGGTATCGATTAGTGGTAATGCGCTCACGACTTCT
>CAXIUP010000064.1:327500-335000 GCA_964035015.1 Corallium rubrum | reverse complement strand
GCAAGGTCTAACACTCCTCTTGCAACTTGCCTTGCGACAATTTGTGGGATTAGCCAATATAAATGCGCTGTTTGAAGAGAGCTAAGGAGAGCTAAGGATGGCTAAGGAGAGCTAAAGAGAGCTAATGAGAGCTAAGGAGAGCTAAGGAGAGCTAAGGAGAGCTAAGGAGAGCTAAGGAGAGCTAAGGAGAGCTAAGGAGAGCTAAGGAGAGCTAAGGAGAGCTAAGGAGAGCTAAGGAGAGCTAAGGAGAGCTAAGGATGGCTAAGGACAGCTAAGGATGGCTAAGGAGAGCTAAGGATGGATAAGGAGAGCTAAGGATGGCTAAGGAGAGCTAAGGATGGCTAAGGAGAGTTAAGGAGAGTTAAGGAGAGTTAAGGATGGCGCTAAGGAGAGCTAAGGATGGCTAAGGAGAGCTAAGGAGAGCTAAGGATGGCTAAGGAGGGCTAAGGAGAGCTAAGGAGAGCTAAGGAGGGCTAAGGAGAGCTAAGGATGGCTAAGGATGGCTAAGGAGAGCTAAGGATGACTAAGGAGAGGAAAGGATGGCTAAGGAGGGTTAAGGAGAGTTAAGGAGAGCTAAGGATGGCTAAGGAGAGCTAAGGATGGCTAAGGAGAGCTAAGGATGGCTAAGGAGAGCTAAGGAGAGCAAAGGACGGCTAAGGAGAGTTAAGGAGAGCTAAGGAGAGCTAAGGATGGCTAAGGAGAGCTAAGGATGACTAAGGAGAGCTAAGGATGGCTAAGGAGAGCTAAGGATGGCTAAGGATGGCTAAGGAGAGCTAAGGATGGCTAAGGAGAGTTAAGGATGGCTAAAGCTAACTAAGGAGGTGTAAGGTTGTGTAAGGAAGAGTTCCCATTTGGAAGAGCACCTATTTCGGTTGTTCATATATCGAGAAAGGGCCAATATACGTGTGGGTTTTGGTCTACGAAACGCAAAGAGTGCTCGATAACATATAGTTAGAGCAAATATTTGCTCTAACTATATGTTATCGAGCACTCTTTGCGTTTCGTAGACCAAAACCCACACGTATATTCGCACCCGTATATCGGTTGTGCACTCTTGTTTACGTTATTCATTTCTATTTAACTTCAAAATGCGGCAATTTCGATTTGACTATTCACTAAAGAATATCCCAATACCATCACAGGACGCTTATTTGAAGAATTTGATTGAAAAAGTGGAAAGTGTAATAAAACGTATGAGATGGAAAGCCAATTTCTTTCTTAAAAACAAACAGAGAGAAAATCAAAACAACCCTTTCGGCCTTGCGTCCAACAAAACACCTCCTTCTATTCCGGAAATAAAACCTTTCGAAGACGACCTTATAAAACTCATCGAAAATATACAATTTCGGCCATATACGAACCAGTTTCAGAAATGTTTGGCTACCGATTTAAAGAAAATTAATTCATCTCCCAACATTTTCATTTTTGCAGACAAAACTAGGCACATTTATGAAACCCCGCTCGACACATACAACAAGCTCCTACATGACAACATCACAAAAACATATAAGCATGGATCCGAGGACACTATAGATGAAATTGATTCGGAACTAAAAGAAATTTCGAACAGTTTAGGAATCGGCGACAAAATTGAAAAAATGAAAAAACGCGAAGCATTTATATCTTTAAAAGACCACAAAGAAAATTTCGAAAACAATCCAAAATGCCGATTAATTAACCCCGCTAAAAGCGAATCCGGAAAACTAAGTAAGGTGATTTTGGACAAAATTAATTCTAATTTGAGACAAAAACTGAATTTAAATCAATGGAGAAATACAAAACAAGTAATTGAGTGGTTTGGCAATATAAAAGATAAGGACAGACATACTTTTATTTCGTTTGACATTGTCGTTTTCTATCCGTCTATTTCTGAAAAACTATTGGACCAAGCATTATCTTGGGCTTCGAATTTGGCTACTATAACTGAAAACAATATTTCAATAATAAAACACGCTAGAAAATCTCTCCTTTTCAATACCGGAATTTCATGGATAACAAAAGATAGCAATAGTTTGTTTGACGTTACCATGGGTTGTTTCGACGGTGCGGAAGTTTGTGAGTTAGTAGGCCTTTTCATTTTAAATCACCTAAGTAAGAAATTTGGCAAAGAAAGCATTGGCCTACTATATAGAGATGACGGTTTGGCTATTATAAAAAGTAAATCAGCACGTTTAGCAGACAAAACAAGGAAAGAACTCCACAAAATTTTCGAGCAGTTTCACCTAAAAATTACCGCCGAATCAAATTTACGCATATTAAACTTTTTAGATGTCACTTTCGACCTTAACAATGGAAATTATAGGCCCTATAGGAAGCCCAATGACGATCCGCTTTACATAAATAAGCACTCTAACCACCCACCAAGCATCACAAGACAGTTACCTGCATCAATCAACAAGCGCATCGCACTCCTCTCATCAAATGAACAAGTTTTTCAGGAATCTGCACCCATATATCAGAACGCACTTAGGCACAGCAACTTTGATCATGATCTTAGCTACACTCAACACACAGCACAGCAACCACGCAGGAATAGGCAACGCAACATCACTTGCTTCAACCCACCTTTTAGCCAGAGTGTAAGCACAAACATAGGACGTAATTTCCTAAACCTAATTGACAAGCACTTCCCACCACACCACAAGCTCCATAAGATTTTTAACAGAAACACAGTCAAAGTAAGTTACAGCTGCATGAACAATGTTAAGTCAATAATCACTAAACACAATGCACACATATCTAGGAATAACATGCCACAGGATAAGGACACTAGCAGTTGCAATTGTAGGAAAAACACGAATTGTCCACTTAGAAAACAATGTATGACTAGGGACGTAGTATACAAAGCAACACTCACAGTAAACAACACAAACACGATCAAGAATTACATTGGCATGACTTCAACCACATTCAAAGAGCGATTGGCCAACCACACTAAATCTTTTCAGCATAAAAAGCATGCAAACGACACCGAACTTTCGAAATATATTTGGGCATTGAAAGAAAACAATAAGGATTTTAGTATTAATTGGCAAATTCTAAAACATTCTATTTCGTACACGGGAGGTTCAAAACGATGTAATTTATGTTTAGAAGAAAAATTTTATATTTTGAAAGATAAAAACAAGAATTGTTTACTCAACAAAAGAGCAGAAATTATCAGTCAATGTCGTCATCGAAATAAATTCCGCGCAAACAGCGCAACAAAAGCCATGAATGCATGTATTGTTTCGCCCCCACACTCCCACGTCCCGGCAGGAAGGATAGAAGCACCCCCTGTATTCGAAAATTGTCATCTGCCTGAAGATTCTTTTTTAGATGAAACAGCCTGTTGCAGACTTTTGAGGTAAGCGAAAATCTATATCATATATATATCATATATATATATATATATTTATTTGTTGAAACTGAATATACATTGCTACTTCAAGTGTCATGCCCGTAGGCAATCTTCAGGCAAAAGTGGAATCCGTTAGTTCATTGAACTGTTTGCTGACGCATGCGCATAGTCTTGCGTAAGCTGGCCTGACTTCTTTTTCTTCTTCGCGCGGTGGATATTTCCCGCCAAAAATCTTCTCTGGTGGCGGCACTTGGAAAAAACTTCACATCTTTTGTTCAGCAAATTCTTCTTGTCGGCTTTCAAGATGTACAACTTCTCGTAGTTACAGAGATTACATCGCTTTCCTCCGATTGCGTACGATGCAGCACGTCTTAAGATTGACCAGCTAATGTTATAAGGCCGTCCGCTTTGCTTCAAACCCCACACATATTTTGACAACTCCGTTTCGTTCGAGTACGTCGTGTTTTTATGGGATTTCTGATGGTTTCTAAAGCGTTCTTTGAAATTATTGGCGGTCATGCCGATGTATCTCTTTGTTTCACCATTATCTCTTGCAACCACCTTCGCTTGGTAAACGACGCTACTGATCAAACAATTACCCCGTAGCGGACATTCGTCTTTCTTTCTGCAGTTGCATTTGTTTTCTGGTGGGGTTGCTGCTGATTTCCAGAGAATCTTGGTGTTGTGGGCTGATATGACGCTTTTCAAATTATTCATGCAGCTATAACTAACTTTTACCGTATTTCTATTAAAGATCTTGTGGAGGGCGTTTGACCTAGGAAAGTGGATGTCGATGAGGTGTAGGAAATCTTTACCGATGTTGGTCTTAACATTCCTGCTGTAGGGGGGATTGAACCATACGATATTTCTTCGCCGTTTTCTTCTGCATGTGTCCGATATGTAAATATCTGCTCTATCAAAAAGTATTGAGCACTAGTAGATGACCCCCCCCCCCCCCATATAGCGTACAAAGGGATGCCGCCTCATTAAATATTCTGTGTGATGCACGGTATGATGCACGATATGATGCACGGTGTGACGCCCGGTGTGACGCCCGAAGTGTCTGAATTGGCAGAGATAACTGCTCTGGTCAAACCTGAATATTATTTGAATAATATGGAGACTTTGAATATTATATTAGTCAGAACCTAAATGACCAAACAGTCTTATACACGTTTGGTGGCAATAAGTGTTAACAATTTTAGAGAGTTATCGTTTACTTTGGCCTAGTTTGTAGAGGAACGAAACAGAAATGGATAGAGGCACTTTATATTTTTTATCTTAAACTGGAGGAATATAGCGGGTTTTTGGTTAAGTAATCCGAGTGTTATTTTCGAAGAGATGAATGTTGACAGTTTTGGTCGAATTATTGCCTATCTAACCTTAGTCTATAACCTACTAGTGATTCCTTGGATGAAGAAACAGTTCGAGAAGTCGTAAGAAGACACAAATCAATTCGAAAAGCGAAGAGCAAAGACTTGTCCATATATAACTGAGATACATCATGGTTACTAGGCTTTCTGTTAATAAGAACGATATAAACAAGATTCTCGCACGTGCAGAACACAAAAGGGAAAGCTCGTTAAAGTTACTAATGACCTAAATCTAACCGAATTTGCATACACTGTAGAATATGTAATTATTTATGGGGTTGTGAAAGGATAATAAGGGGTATGAACAGCGGCAAGTCTAGGCGAAATGGTGATTAGCGTGTATTTTGCAAAAGACAGAATTCACAACAATCAGTTTAAAGTATTTATTTAGGCTTTGGTTTAAACTTACACATATCAAAACAAATTACGGTTACATATAAAAAGTTTTAGTAAGGTCTGCTTCTTAGATTATATATTTAGGTGTTTTTATTTTAAAAGTAGCACGATAGTCTTTCTTGTCCTCTGATGATAATTGGGACACATCTTCTTTTGTCATAGGTAAATATTTTGATCTAGTCATCATTAGATGGTGTTCATACTCTCCTCTTTCACCCGGGGACATCTTTGCCAAGTCGCTTTCTTTCCACTCCGAAGAGCTTTCCCAGTTATGAAAGAAATTATGTTTAAGTGTTGGTTGTTCAACTTCTGGAGGCGGTGTTATAAAATAAGAGAAACAGGAGGATGAAAGGGCTCGGAGCCTGAATCCGGGGGCTCGGAGCTCGAAGCCGGGGCTCGGAGCTAGGAACCAAGAGCTTGGACCCCGGGACTCGGAGCCGGGAGCCGATGGCTCGGAGCCAGGAGCCGAGGGCTCGGAGCTAGGAGCCGAGGGCTCGGAGCCAGGAGCCGGGGGCTCGGAGCCAGGAGCCGAGGGCTCGGAGCCAGGAGCCGGGGGCTCGGAGCCAGGAGCCGGCGGCTCGGAGCCAGGAGCCAAGGGCTCGGAGCCAGGAGCCGAGGGCTCGGAGCTAGGAGCCGAGGGCTCGGAGCCAGGTGCCGGGGGCTCGGAGCCAGGAGCCGAGGGCTCGGAGCCAGGAGCCGGCGGCTCGGAGCCAGGAGCCGGGGGCTCAGAGCTAGGAGCTAGGAGCTGGGGGCTCGGAGCCAGGAGCCGGGGGCTCGGAGCTGTGAGCCGAGGGCTCAGAGGGCCGAGAGTTTGGAGTCTTATCTTCCTTATCTTCCTCTTATCTTCCCATTATCTTCCTTTATCTTCCCATTATCTTCCTTGTCTTCCTCTTATCTTCCCCTTATCTTCCCCTTATCTTCCCCTTATCTTCCCATTATCTTCCTTATTTTCCTGTTATCTTCCTCTTATCTTCCCATTATCTTCCTTATTTTCCTCTTATCTTCCCATTATCTTCCTTTATCTTCCCATTATCTTCCTTATCTTCCCCTTATCTTCCCCTTATCTTCCCATTATCTTCCTTTATCTTCCTCTTATCTTCCCCTTATCTTCCCCTTATCTTCCTTATTTTCCTCTTATCTTCCCCTTATCTTCCCATTATCTTCCCATTATCTTCCTTATCTTCCTCTTATCTTCATCTTATCTTCCTTATCTTCCTCTTATCTTCCCATTATCTTCCTTTATCTTCCCATTATCTTCCTTATCTTCCCCTTATCTTCCTTATTTTCCTCTTATCTTCCCCTTATCTTCCCATTATCCTCCCATTATCTTCCTTATCTTCCTCTTATCTTCATCTTATCTTCCTTACCTGTATTAACCATCTGGAAGACCTTTTTTGCGTCAATTGTAATTTTTTATTGAATTGTAAATGTGTTTCTACTTGACTAGTTTATGACTTGACATTATTTCCATATATAGTGTATTAGTTATGTCTGTTGTATTTGTAAATATTGTAATATTGTGAGGGCCGTATGTTAGATAACCTTTACGGTTAATACGTCTTTTCCCTCGTAAAATAAAGTTTTATTCTATTCTATTCTTATCTTCCCCTTATCTTCCCATTATCTTCCTTATCTTCCTTATCTTCCTCTTATCTTCATCTTATCTTCCTTATCTTCCCATTATCTTCCTTATCTTCCTCTTATCTTCCCCTTATCTTCCCCTTATCTTACCATAATCTTCCTTTATCTTCCTCTTATCTTCCCCTCATCTTCCCCCTATCTTCCCATTATCTTCCTTATTTTCCTCTTATCTTCCCCTTATCTTCCCTTTATCTCCTTCTTATCTTCCTTATCTTCCCCTTATCTTGTCATAAGATTGATTCAATCTTAGGATACAATTATTCAATCTTATAAGAATCAATCTTATGGGAAGATAAGTGGAATATAAGGAAGATAAGAAGGAGATAAGGGGAAGATAAGGGGAAGATAAGAGGTAGATAAGGAAGATAAGGGGAAGATAAGGAAGATAATGGGAAGATATGAGGAAGATCAGGAAGATAAGACTCCGAACTCTCGGCTGCGAGCTCCGAGGCCTTGGCTCCCGGCTCCGAGGCCCCGGCTCAAGGCTCCGAGCCCTGGGCTCCTGGCTCTGAGCCCCCCGGCTCCTGGCTCCGAGCCCCTGGCTCCTGGCTCCGAGCCCCCGGCTCCTGGCTCCGAGCTACCGGTGCCTGGCTCCGAGCCCCCGGCTCCTGGCTCCGAGCCTCCGGCTCCTAGCTCCGAGCCCCCGGCTCCTGGCTCCGAGGCCCTGGCTCCTGGCTCCGAGCCCCCGTCTCCTGGCTCCGAGCCCCCAGCTCCTAGCTCCGAGCCCTCGGCTCCTGGCTCCGAGCCCTC
>CAXIUP010000064.1:280000-322500 GCA_964035015.1 Corallium rubrum | reverse complement strand
TCTAAAATAATAAGATAAAAGTCAGCGAAAGGATCACCCGTGAGTATAAATAAGACCTTTTCGTTTTCAGACAATCAGTGAGAAAACCCTTCGGACATTTCTCCTAATTAAAGGATATATTCCCCCCTCCCCCCTTTTCAATGTTGAGTGGCCAAAGTATCGCTGTCTATATTACACATGCCTTCCTAACGACATGATCTTGTTGTACACCAACATTGAAAAGGGGGGAGGGGGTCAACGGATTATGTTTATGTAATTTTCTATAAAATAAATTATTATTTAATGTGTCCGAAGAGCTTTTGTCACTAATTGTAGCATACTTGACTTGTTTCCACTTAATTTCGTATTGAATATCCTTGTCTTTCAAATTCCATATATATTTACTCAGCTGCGTTGCATTTCTATATTTTTCATGCTTGAATGAGCATTGGTGGTTTCTGTATCTTAGCTTGAATGTGGTATCGCATAGTCCAATGTAGGTTTCTCTCGAATTCTGGGTTGTCACTTCAGCTTGATATATGACGCTGTCGGCGTTGCCGTTTCCATCCATTGGGCAAGAAGTCGCTTGACGGCAGTTACAGTTTTTCGTAGTTTCGGTGGACTTCGGCTTAGCTAGTTGGGATTTGTTATGATTTGATATTATAGTCTCGACACTATTCATACGACTATAGCTCAATTTAAGGGCATGACGGTTGAAGATTTTGCTAAGGGGATGTGATTTGGGAAAGTGGCGGTCAATGAGGGCAAGGAAACTCCTTCCTACGTTTGTTTCTACATTTCTGCTGTAAGGAGGATTGAACCACGTGATCTTTCTGGGCCGGTTTCTCCGAGTTTGTGGTGCGTTGTTGTTGGTCAGATTGTGATGGTATCCGCTGCTATTAAGTGCATTTTGATACAAAGGTTTGGCTTTATTGAAACATTCTTCATCCGACGATATTTCTGATAGTCGTTTGTTAATAGCTTCGGGAATATTCCTTAAGACTAGAAATACGTGAACGCAACCCCCTCGCCCGCGCGTGTCAGTCATAGCATGTTGTGGCAGCTAGACATAATATATTGGTTTTATTAATAAAATATATATGCATAACCTTGACTCTACTCCTAACAGTAATATCATAAAACCATCATGGCGAGAAATCGAGGACAGTAAGTTTTACAAAAACTAAATTCAAGATGGCGGATTGTAATAGATTTGATAGGGAAAAATTGACAATATACATTTTCAAGTACATGCGATTGAAAATTCCAACATGTGTACGGTCTAAGACATCGGCAAATTATGCAAGTATTAACCACAGCAAATTTCGTAACTCGGCTCATTTTATGTGGCCATGTGGCGCACAGATTGCCCAACCTCACACTAGGTTTACCGTTACTAGAAATACATGATCGCAACAACCCCTCACCCACTTTTAATATACTGTATACATTTTTGTAAACCACCCCCACCACCACCACCACCACCACCACACACACACTTTCTGTTTTTTTGGGGTTTTTTGTATTTAAGTCTATTATAGTCTTTATATTTTTATGTAATATGTAATTTTACATTTTTTATGTAGTATGTAATAATAAAATTAACAGCCTAAACGATTTTGAATAGAAAGAGAGAAACAAACCAGTATAACATCAAAGTAAATTCATTGGCAAAGTATATTAATAGTGGCCAAGAAAAGACACAATGCCACGTCCTAGCGTCCAAAGACAACTGTAGACAAGAATATTATTTATATTGCATGATTTTCTTTTTCAAGACTCAGCTAAACTGGTAAATATGAATCTCCTACCGTTAAACTTTCTTCTCCTTTTATAAGGCGCCGAAGCGGACAAAACTGCTATATGCACAATGCATATAGTTTCTCAAGTTTCTTGGATATATTAAAGTCAGTTCTTGCTCAAACACAGAGCCTTTTTGAAGAAGGACCGTTATCCGATAACCGTGTAGCTTCCTTAGATGCTCTTGAAAACTTGTCAATAAAAATGGACGAAATTTGCGAGACGTTGGTCGTATTCCTGAATAGCTTTATAAATCCTACAGATGACCCTTTGTGGGAGCAATTGTATCATCTCTTATGCGTTTTTCATGGAATAAAAAAGTATCTAGAAGAAGAAACTAACAAGCTTCGTGAGGACGAAGAAAATGCAGCGATGCGTACTTCGAGTGTTGTAGGCACCACTAGAAATAACGGAGGCCGTCCTAGGTATGAAATTGATGAAGAACAGGTAATGTTCTTACGCTCAAAGCATTTTACATGGAAGAAAATCGCGCAAATGTTTGGTATTTGTGACCGTACTCTACGAAGGAAACGACAGGAGTTTACTGCAAGAACGGAAAACTTTAGTGATATATCTGAGGCTGACCTTTGTGAAGTGATTGAGGGTATTCGTTTTCTGACCCCCAACATTGGACAATCTCGCTTACTTGGGGCTCTTAGATGCAGAGGATTTACGATTCAAAGATGGAGGGTACGACATTGCCTACGAAAATTAGACCCAGTGGGCACAGCATTGCGTGGTCATGTGGCTATCTACAGAAGAAAGTACAATGTACCATACCCCAATTTTCTTTGGCACCTGGATGGTAATCATAAACTCATTAACTGGAGAATGGTTGTGCATGCCTGCATTGATGGCTTTAGCAGAATGATAATTTATGTGTCATGCCAAAACAACAATCTAGCTTCTACTGTTTTTAATTTCTTGACGGTGTTTCCAAATATGGTTTACCAAAGAAGATAAGAACTGACCATGGGTTAGAGAATGTCCACGCTGCTAGGTATATGCTTCAGCAAAGAGGTACAGATTGTGGCAGTGTACTTACTGGAAGATCAGTACATAATGTAAGAGTGGAGCGACTCCATAGGGATGTGCATTCTGGTGTTCTTTGCCATTATGCTTTACTTTTCACTTTTATGGAAGAAGAAGGTTTACTCAATGTTGATAGTGAAGAGCACTTGCTAGCTCTTCAGGAAGTATTTATTCCACGCATTAACAGGAGCCTCAATGAATTTGTTAACCAATGGAACAGCCATCCAGTTAGCAGTGCTGGGCATCAGAGCCCAGAGCAGATGTTTATTACTGGTTCGTTAAATTCTGCCACTTGTCATCATGGTAATGAAGATTCACCTGCTGATGAGACAGTAGGGGCTGGACTTGCAGAAGATGACATACCAGATCCTGATTTCATTGTCCAAGAAGAGGATTATGCAGTATTTGTTTCACAAACCGAACTTGAAATTCCCAGCAATCTAAGCAGTGAACAATTCTTAACTGATGATGGCAATTATGGAATTAATCATTTTATCGCATGTTTACGAGCAATACAAGAAAACAATGAATAATTAATTGAAACATTTTATTGAAACAATTTACATTTATCTTTTAATAAGAATATAACAACTGACTAACAATATGACTCTCCTTGATAATGTTTTTGCAGTAGTAACAATAGAGGTCGAGGTGCACTGAAACTTAGTTTTGGACAGTTAGACTAGTTATTTCCAGCCAGAACCCAGCAGTTGCATCACATTTGTTAAAATATTGTGCACATATTTTGTGACAAGTTGTTAATTTCCGCTTTTTAAAACTTATGGTAAAGAGCCACCTTTAAATATGTGGTTCCGTTAGTAGCCTAAGGGTTACAGTCAGAACTCTTTCCCACTTCTTTTGAGATCTAGTTATGGCAAGATCTTGAAAAGATGGTTCCGGTGCACCTCTAGTAAATTGGTTGATTTAGACTGAGTGATGGTACTGAAAATATAGATTGTAATGGTACCAGATTTTAATATATGGTATGGAGAGTTATATTGCTAGCTTTAAAAGAGATACTTGATGCCATTTTAATGAATGAACAACTAACCAACTAATCAAACTACCATTAAAAACACAACACCTTGCTAAATGTAATACAGTTCTTACTGCATATGTTAATATAAAGAATATAAAACGGAGGCTTCAAAAAGTCCACTCCAGTTAGACTATATCAAATTCCCAAAAGCCCTTCTCTCTTAATAAACTACTGAACTCTTCAGATAATTCATTAAATGACTGGTATGTCGATGGCAATTCCAAACTAGGGGTACATGTGTGAGCAATGGGCCTACGTGCCAACCCATCTACACTAACAAAAGTGACTTCTAAGCTATCACAAATTATGATATCACTCCCAGTTGTAAACTGCAAAAAAGCTGAAAGTGCTCCATCTGTCAAACTCTTTACAAACCTTTTTAAATGATCAAAACTTTCCCTTTCAGCATCATTCCCTGGTTGAGCTGACAATAACTTAAGAACCTTCTTAGGGCTTACAGTTTTTTCCTCAAACATGCTTCTTAAATCTTCAATTGACTTAAATGGGTCGAATACAGTTAAAGATTTCAGCATTGTTGACCAACATGTTGCTATATATTTTGGCCTCTGCACAATTTCTTGGTGGGCAAGCTGAAATATAATTTCATTGATATTTTCTGCATTTGCAACGCGAAAGCACTTGTAAGAACTTAAAAAGTCTAATGTATCCTCATTGTTACTGTCAAAATGCCCATTCATACAAGCATTAATTACTTCCTTTTCATCTGCTGAAACATAGAGCTTAAATGAATCAAGTAGTAAATCATTAGACAACTTTTCTTCCCCTAGTATGCATAAAGCTACAAATGCCACTGATAGATTGAGTGGAAAATACTTAGTGCTAATGTACCCATATATCAAAACCCGTGCAACTGCTTCCCAATCATTTTTTTGGAAATCATGTCGAATGCTTGGTACTTTTTCTTTTGCACCTACTGCCAAAGACGTAAAAAAGGATTGCCAGAAAAGGGTCAGGATTTCTCTAGTAACTCCTCTACCCTCACCTTTCTCAAGTGCACCATTACTAGCAATTACTCTTAGATTAAGATTGTAATTAAGTATTTCTTTATCTTTGAACTCTTTGATCAGATCCTTCATGACATTTGTTCTATGGACCAATATGTCTTTCACAGACTTGTCCATGACAGTAAGATCTATTGTCTCAACTACAAAATTAAAAAAATTACTTGCCTGAACATGTTCTCAATGTAAAAGTTAAATTGTTATTCAAAAATAGCAGTTTTGGAATTAATCAACTAAGTGTTTTGAACGTCATAAAGATATTTAAAATGGTTGCAATCCTGGTGCAAGCAATCTATGCTAGAACCAGTGTTTGTTCAGCTTTATTTCCATTAGTAATATTACCTTCTTCATCATCAGCAACAGTAGTAGGTGCAAAAGTAGGACCAGTTATAATGGTAGGTACAGTACAGCAGTAGGTACAGTAGTAGGACCAGAAGTAGGACCAGGCACAGAAGTAGGACCAGGTACAATTATAGTAGGTGCATCCTCTGCAGTTGAGACATTCCTGTAATAATCACAGAAAAAAACCTGAATGCCCCATATACGGATATACCTGAAAACCCAGTGTAAAGAACTTGCCAAACCAGAACTTTTAAGATTGCAATTGTCTTTTAAAAACCAACCTTGACTCATTGTCAAAAGCAGAATGCATCAAAATACTGTCGTTGTCACTATTGGTATTCAAATCATCTTCCAGTTCTGTGCATCTCAGGTATATCGCACCCTGGCCTGCCACTTTGAGAATGATCTCAGCTGTAGCTTCAACCCCATTAGCCAAATTCAAGGGCACCAGCTTTCCATAACACGCCTGAAAGCACATTTTTTAACTTATTTATTGGGAATCACAGGCATATACCTCCAAACAGCCAAATACATGAGTAATTTTGTGATGTAACTATCCCTCCCTGACAACCCCAGGGACAAAACAAAAGAATAGACTATTTTGTGGCATGTACATTCAACATACTGTATAGCTCAGCAACAAATATGTGTCACATTTCAGACAGAAGTATGTACAATTAAATTTAAATTTGTCTAAAGTAAATTCAACAATTTACAGCTCACATTAAGCTTTTGAATGATGGCCATGGTAGACAGTCTGGTATGTGATGGGGTAGGGGGTTCAAATCTATTTGTTGACGGCCCCTAAATGAATAAGATACAAATCCCGAGCACAGAGGGGGACAACCTCGTTCCCAGGGCCCTTATCTCCGCTGTTGAGAGGTACAGATAGGCATAGCTAATTATCCAATGAGACTTGGGTCATTCCATTTAAAACATATGTACACCCCCTGTTGACGACATCCCCTGATATTTTGACCCATCAGAAACATATTTTTTATAGCCCTCAGAAAGTTTAAAATTTTCACCGACCTCTCAGAAAATGTCGTCAACAGGGGGGGGGGGCGTATATATTAAATGGAATGGCTCCAGTTACCTTTACATATTCAAATTCAGAAAAAAGAAGTTCGGGAATCTGATCGCATATTTTCCTCCTCAGCGACCTTGCATCCCACTCCATGTCTACAGGAAATCCATGAATAACTTTCCCATCTGTTTCAAGCGTGACTCGAGCATTGTGTGTGGGAACTTGCTCCTCCTCTGGGTCTGGTATGAATACCAGATCTTTATAAATAACTTTTGATAGCTTATCTACCGTCCGTTTTCTTTTCCGACTCGCCTGGCTTCTTGTTGAACTTGAGCGAGAAAATGTGGCCCTGTTGGCTGAGTTACTAGTGGCTGACGACGTGGCAGGACTCACAGATGTAGGGCCGGCTGGCATTCGTACCCTTTAGGTACCCTTGGCATTCGCCTGATGATTGCTTCACAAGAAGCATGAAACTCAGAGCAGCGATTAAATGTTTTTAAAATAGTCTCTCTTTTAATTCTTATATATATATATTATATATATATATATACACTAGAAATACATGAATGCAACAACCCCTCGCCCACTTTTATTAAATGATTTTTTGAAACACCCCCCACCCACCCAACCCTGATTTAAAATAAGCACTCCTGATATACAACCAATATAAAAACAAACAGATTTTAAAGCAAATGATAATCCTCGAGATAATTATAGAATTTATGGATAGGATGACTAACTGATTTATTGAAAGTTGAACATATCAAAGCAAAATTTAGATCTGGTTGTAAAAAATATATTGTTTTTATAGGATTCAAAAGGGATTATTTTTAGCAAGCACTTAAATGGCTTATGGCTTCCCTTATGTGGCTATGTATACATGTTTTGTAAAGGCAGAATTAAAAGTTAACAGCTCAAAATTACATTTATAATAGAGTCTGAGATAAAAACAATTCAGTAGAATCGGATCCCAGAAAGAAGTATTAAACAGACCACGTTTCAGTCGAAAATTTGGAAATACAGCAAAAAAAATCGCCAAAGCCCATGCAAAGTCAATGAATAACATAAACATAAGCTTATAAAGGAAGTGTTTTATGTTAGCTTTAGTTAAGCTGACTTATGGTTTCGACGAGCAAAGGGTAAGCACGAAAACGTGAAGCTGTATATTGTTTAGGTTATTAAGACAACAAGAATCCTACCGTTTATAACTGTAAAATGATTTGACCACTGAGTGACCACAACCAATGCAATTCAGATCGAGTTTTGTTTACCATACGGCGTCTGGTTTCTTCAGGTTCTCTGGTTTCGCTTCAAGATATATTAAACCGGCTGTTTGTATCCTTTTCTTCGTTGTTCTCTTTTATTATTTAAGTAGAACAGGCTCTGTTTCGTTGAACGAAAGCCGAAATACTGACAGATTTATTAGTTTTCTTCGTCGCTAGTCACCAGTGCCCAACTATTCTTACCGCGTGACACCGTACCAAACATATATATATACAAACAAACAAATAAATAAACTATTTCACAGATTTCGTCTCCCTTCGCTTTTTCTACACGCGTGTAAAATGGACTCCACGCGTGTCGAGATTAGCACCCTCACCGGGCTCCGGGCCTTCGGCCCGTCGCCCGGCTCGGGGATTATATATATTATATATATATATATATATATATATATATATATATATATATATATATATATATATATATATATATATATATATATATATATATATATATATATATATATATATATATATATATATATATATATATATATATATATATATATATATATATATATATATATATATATATATATATATATATATATATATATATATATATATATATATATATATATATATATATATATATATATATATATATATATATATATATATATATATATATATATATATATATATATATTATATATGTATATATATATATATATATATATATATATATATATATATTATATATATATATATTATATATATATTATATTATATATATATATATATATATATATATATTATATTATATACTAAACATGGATGTTATAAAGCTGACGGATGGTCCAAGAGTGCTCGATACCATTAGAGGTAGAGCGTATTATATGTAAAAGAGTATGGTTGGCGATTTGTTTCAAAATTCAACAAAATTATATTTGTTCAACTTCAACACCTCACATTCACATTCATCATAAATATTTATTCAACTTCAACGAATCCATTCAACTTCAAAATAAATATTTATTCAATTTCAACGAATCCATTCAACTTCAACATATTATTTATTCAACTTCAACGTTTTATATAATTATTTTCAACTTCAACATAAATATTTATTTATTCAATTTCAACCAGTATGTATTTACTTTAGTTACTAATATCTATTGAACTTCAACCTTGAATATATATATTCAACTTTAACTATAAAGTATATTTATTCCGTCATACATATCTATTTAACTTTAACCGCAAATATCCATTCAACTTCAACGATCAAAAAATCTAATTCAACAAATCCCAGAATTCAATGCGAGGTATGAGCACAGTACGAGCCAGAGTTCGAAAGTCTGGGCACGAGAATGGCATAATGGCGGAAGGTATTCCTGTTTCGGAACAGTTGGAAAAATGTTTGGAAGATATCGATAACTTGCTGGATATGTGCGAACAAGAGAGAAATACGAGGTCTCAACCCTTGATTGAGACAATTATAAACTAGAAATACATGAACGCAACAACCCCTCGCCCGCTTTATATGCATTTTTTAACTCCCCTTCTCTCTCTCTCTCCCCCCCCCCCTCCTCCCCTAATTTCTGTTTTTGTTGTATGTATTAATGAACACAGATCAGAAAACATCCAGAAAATTAGCTAGCATTGTTCATCTGTAGTCGTGTATTATTTCTATGGTATTGACACAACGAAAGGACGTGCAATGTCAATATTAAAAAAAAACAAAAACGAGATGAACCAAATGACAAATCTTCATTCAAAAATATATATAAACAGTGGCCAAGAAAAGACACAAATCACACAATGTCAACGTCCTAGCGTTGAAAGACAATTCTAGACAATATATTATTTATATTAATTTTCATTTTCAAGATTTCTTCTGTTTTAACTCAGCTAAACTGTTAAAGACGAATCTCCTACCGTTAAACTTTCTTCTGCTTTGTGACCACAAACACTGCCAATTCAGTCTACTCTTTTCGGATTGTTTTTCTCGTTCGTGGTTTCTTACTTTTTTCGTTGTTGACACATAAATATGACAAGGCATCATTCAGTTCTCTTCATGATCTAAAAAGCCGTTTGTTTCAAAATTTCTTCATCGTTCCCTCTCGAGTTATGTAGAATACACCAGAGCAAAATTCTTTACCGGCTTTGAACAGTTTCAGGACACATCCTTCTTCTTTCAGTTACATTTCGGTCGGCATCGTTTTCGGTCGGCATCGTATTAATTTTTAGGCTTTTTCCAGTGGTTTTAAGTCGTATTTATTGTTGTCTTTTTCTCGCTGCCACATCTCTTGTTAGCCTTCTTTCCTTGGTCTTTTTTCATAGTAATATTAATGTACATTTTAGCTGAAACCATTTTTTCTGGCAAAGATTTCTTTCGTCATGATCGTTGAAAAACTATTTTGTAATCCAACCGAACTTATAAATTATAATTTGCTGACGTAAATTTAAATAATTTGAATAATTTAATGGATTAGTTACCAGTACCCTGCTATTCGAACTGCGCAAGTTGTGGATTTGATAACATATATATAGATATATATATATATATAAACATCTCGCAGAATTTCTTTCCCACTTGCGTGTAATTTCGCGTGTACTACACGCGTGTAAAATGGACTCCACGCGTGTCGAGATTAGCACCCTCACCGGGCTCCGGGCCTTCGGCCCGTCGCCCGGCTCGGGGACAATTTAGAACTGGGTATAGAAGTAATAGTGCAAATGATTCCATCTCTTTATGAGATTAGAAATGTCGTGAACGAAATTGCTATAAATCTTCAGATCATCCGTCGTGATTGGTGTCGTAAACTCCACGAATTGGAGTTACGAAGTCCACCTAACTGTACCCATTTAGCTGTATACTCGCTTTATCCTCCACGAGTAATTGTTTCAGAAGGGCCTGGAAGACCAAAGTATGACATTTCCGAGGAAGTGTTACTTAATCTTAGAGCCCTGGGTTACTCCTGGGAAGAAATATCGTCTCTTCTTCTTGTTTCTCGTTTGACTTTGTGGCGAAGAGTTGCAGATCTTGGAATAAGAGAGCAAACAGGTTATTCTATTATATCAGATGAAGAACTTGACCAAGTTATTCGATCATTTGTTGATACCCATGGTTCCCACGTTGGATTTTCCATGGTCTATGGTCATCTTCGTTCCACTGGTTTGAAAGTGCAGAGAGATCGTGTTCGTGCTGGCTTAAAGAGAGTTGATCCAAACAATTCTCGTCTAAGATGGGCTACAGTAATTACTAGACGAACCTATTCTGTACCTGGTCCAAATAGTCTTTGGCATATCGATGGTCACCACAGCCTTATCAATTGGGGATTTGTAATCCATGGTGCCATAGATGGATTTTCACGCCTAATATGTTTTTTAAAGTGTTCTACCAACAATAAGAAGGAAACTGTTGAAGCCTTGTTTATTGAAGCAACTGAGGAATATTCTTGGCCCTCACGAGTACGGACAGACTATGGTGGTGAGAACACTTTGGTATGGCAACACATGAATGAGAAACGTGGTGAGGACCGGGGATCTGCACTGGTTGGAAGTTCAACTCAAAACCAAAGAATTGAACGCTTGTGGCGAGATTTGTTTAGATGTGTCTGCAGCACATGCATTTGTTTATTCTCCACTATGTATACTTACCAAGAATAAATGTTGCAGTTGACAGCTTTAATAGCGCCTGGAACAAACATCCTATGAGGACAGAGAGAAACTGGTCACCTGAGAGAATGTGGGCAAATGGAATGATAGATGCCACTAACCAGAATCTATTAGCTGTGGCTGATGTTAGAAATGATAACATTGGCATCCAAGATTTAGATTGGTATGGACATGATCCTCATGCACCCCTTCCTCCTGATGATGGACTGTCAACTGTAGAGGTAAATGAAATTCAAGTTGACCTACCTGAAGAAATAATCCAGGCATTGTATCAGGAAATCAACCCATGCATGGAATCTAGTACATTTGGTGTTGATGTGTATCAAATAGCTTTGAATCTGGTTGAAAACATGCTTTCCCTTTAAATTTTTATTACTACATGTATTACTATATACAGTATTTGACTTTTAAGCTGACTGGTCAGTGGTCAACTCCATTGAATGTACATGTGCATGCAAAAAATGATCAAAAATGTAAAGGCCATTAAATGTACTTAGGTAAGTAATCCAATAAGTAATAAGTTTTGGACTGTAGGTTAATTGGGATCTCAAACCTGATTAAAACAATTTCATTCTCAATTTCTTTCATTTTCAAAGCATTGTTTGGTATTTTTCACGAACTCCATGGGGGCTGCGAGCAAGAAAAGAGTCTATGTTTGGGCTACTGTATGTTTGGTAGAAATTGGAAAAAAACACTCAGTTTTTATACAGTTTGAATAACATTAAAATAACATTAAGTTATTGGGCAGTTTAGTTGGATGGTGGTTACATGTACATGGGGGGAGGGTGGGGTCAAACAGCACATAAAGAAATCTGGGAATAAATTGCCACATTTCTTCTGTTACACCCCTCCTCTCCGTGTAAAAAGATATATTTTCTGTCTACCATAACTTAATTACCCTGGTCCCAGAGGTTCTACACCACCCACTCCCATAGAAAATTATTACAGGAAATTATTAGGAAATTACAGTTGGTTTCAGAAATTTTTTTTTACTTGGAAATTAAATACACCCCCCCCCCCCCCCCTTCATGGCCTAAAATTCATAAACCCCTGTGGGGTTTAAAATAGAAATCAAAGAACGAGTATTTTCAGGTTGAAAAAAAGAATCCAGCTAAAAAAAAAATTCAGCAGCTACAAAATCATACAACCAGCCATCAATGGTATACCGTTTGCTACAGTATAAACGTTTTGTGGTAAAAATGTTGGCTAAAGTTGCTAGTAAAAGAAAGAAAAGGACAATATCAACATGTTTATAGAATTTATAAGAATTATAACAAATAACATGAAAGAATCTTATAATTCACATAGCAAATATCAAATGTAAATGTAATGACTACATGTAATTTCACAAAATTCAGTTATCCAGATTTATGTGGTTGTGAAAGCCTTTCTACAATCATACATGACTGCCAGAAGTGCTGCTTCAAACATACCATATGCACGAAAGGATTTAGGGAACTGTAGCTTTAATGAACAAGTGGAAGAGAAAATGTAGCTTTCATCATGGAACTCCACCTCGATCTTCTTATCCTGTAATGGCATGATGTCTTTGCTCCCTGTACAAAACTTTATAAAACTTTGCAACCTTTCCAGTGGTGACTCATCTACAAACCTTACAAGCATGGTAAGTATGTGCTGTAACAGTTCTTCTTGTTGATGAGGAAACAGAAGATGATCTTTCACTGATGCAGGGGTTAGCTTTTCTTGCCTTCGATTAAAGACACTTTCAAATAAACCTGGATGTTTTTCCATCTCATCCAGAAGGCCAAGTGTTTTCAACCCTTTACGAAGCTGATCAAGTGCCATCTTACGTTTACCAATAACATCATAACTTGCCAATGACTGAATGATCTTCCTCTTATTTGTTACCTAAAATAAAAATGCACTAATAATCCAAATGGAATATAAAGAAGAGATAGGCAGATGCACTCAGGTAACCCTTTGACTACTAGAGGTTCTAGCTTGACGAGCAAAATCATCTGGTGTTACAAAGAGTAAAACAATAGAGGGACCCAGTTTTGGCCAGTCTAGGAGGCAATGGGTTACATGTAAATTTGCTACATTGGATCATCCATCTCAACTTGGCTTTCAGCCAAAGAGCCTTTGGCGGACAATAACATTTTACAAAAGTAACTGAGTTTTATGACTACCCTGTTGTTGAAATTTAAATGAAAGATGGTTGTAAACCACAAGGGTTTAAAGGTTCTACTGAATAAATACTGTAGAAGTCCACTTATAAGGCGACTTGTTTATGAATGGAAAATACCTTCCTACACTGTATTATGAGACTCCCCTGGATATTAGCCCACCTGGCACCTACCAAAGAATCTTTGAATGGTAAAAAGACAAGTACAGTACTATAATAAATAACCAAATAACTTTAGTTTGTCTGTTACGTGTTTCAAAATATTTTGCCATCCTTGTTATAATTACCAGTACCCCCTCCCAATTATCCACTTAAAACCCCTTCTAGATTATTTTACTTTGCCTAACACCAGATGACTTTATTTATCAAAGGGAGTCCCTTCAGTTTCAATGCATTATAAAGCAACCCTGGCTGTTTGGCATTTTGGAATTGCATTAGAGACCTGGGGATAGCAAGGTTGACACAGGGGTGGCCCCACAAATTCCTTGACACAGAGGCTAAGATCCCCTACAAGGGTACTAGTTGGGCATTCCCTCCAAAAAATGTCAAAATTTGAACATCTAGAATGGCTTTTCCTGTCTTCTCAGTGTGAAATTATTGCAATAACTGACAAGCTGTACAGCATTTATTTTTCAGGTATCAATAAAGGAAAATCTGTTGAATACCTAGTATGGTTGATTAACTTTTGCCAATTCTGTCTAATTTGACAGTGTTGACAGTGCATCATGGAACTGTTTTTGGAGATGGGCTCCTTGTTCACCTCCCCCAAAACAGCCCCATAATGCAATTGCTACCTACTTCCCAGTCTCCTGATCAATTCCAAAATGGCTAATGTCACTGCAAAATATGCATTAAACTTAACATACTTAAACCTATTTGCAGTACTAACCTTTAGTATACTCGTGTCTCCACATGATGAAAATACATCGAGGAACTGATCATTTGTAGCTAGGTCTTCCATGTCAGACTCACTGCTAGCATCCATTATCTATGAATTGTTTATAACAACATACAGTACTGTAGTGATAACTTTTGTATGTACATACAGTAAATTGTTGTTGCTGGCACTGTATGAGTGCAGGTTGTATATCATTATTTCAGAAAAATAACCTGTTTATGAAATGATTATCAAGTACTAGGATTGTTAGACCAATTTTCTAAACAATTGCACTGTTATTATCTTAATTAGCAATCATCCTCATCCCCAAGGCTTTCTTGAGCTGCACAACTCAACATATTCACATATTACGTAGACCTTTTATAGATGATTTGAGACCAAAACTTAAAACACTGTAAATGTTCAAAAATTAGCCCCAGCCTTATACTGTACTTGTTCAAAGAACATAGACAAGTTTACCAAAAGCAGTGGATAATTGGTGATGATAAATTGCATGAGGAAAGTATTTCTTTTCAAAGTAATTCAAATTTGTCCTGATTACCCATGATCCACTGCTGGTGCAAAACTCCTCTATTTTGGCAGTCTTATAACTGGAGAGCTTATTTTTGGGATACAGTAGCTATTGTTATGTGTTTCAAAACATCTAGGCACATTAAATATAATTATTATATAATGTGTATTTTAATAATGTAGATACCATGCTCTTCAGAAAATAAGTCTTCTTGAATATAAGTTACAATATACTGTACATAGTTACCTTTTGAACCCATTGTCGGGTTATTACATCTGGTATATCCCAAGGATCACAATATGCCATTGCACTGATCACATCACCAGTTGCCAGATAATAATAACACGGGAGAGACAAGAATGGAAAGCCAGGTCCACCTTGAGCCAAAGAGTTTAATGATTATTCCAACAATTTCAATTATGCCTGAAAACACTACTTGTGGACTATGTGTAGGGCACTTCCGGTCACACTCCCCTAGAAACAATGACACATGTTTCCCTTCAATGAAACATGAAAACAGATCAGTAAAGAACTGCCTGAGAACACCACCTCCATCAATTGCTGGCTGATCACTGAAGGTGATGCGCAAAGGTGTTTCCGGGTCAAAGGCTGCATTCTTATAAAAAGCAATGGCATCATTGAAGAGGTCATCCTGGTCAATGGTTAATTTTGCTGGTCTGCTTTTCATCTTGTTATTGAGTTTTTGCAATATTTCAGACAGAGATTTCACTTCACTCGATTCTTCTTCTTGGCCACATTCTTTGTTAAGCAGGCTATCTAGAGTAGAGTTTATGTCACCTCCACATCTTGAGAGTGTCTCAGCAATTGCTTCTGCAGATGAAGTGGGAAGCATTTCTTGCAATGAATCTTTGGAAATTAGTTCACCACTTATTTCGATAACATCATCTACTGCTGGGTAGTTTCTTTGAGAGGAACTGGAGAGACTCGCAGAGGATGCTGAATTTCTGGAATTTTTCCTCAGAAAAGATGGGTTTGTGGACACTGCACTACTCGATGACTCCTGACTTTCACATTTCACCTTCATTGGTTTCTCCACTTTCTCGTTCGGTATTGGATCTTCCATTTCCAGAGCTTCTATGCTAACATTTAAGCGAATATATAGCTTTCCCTGACCACACAACTCTTTCACCTGTTTAAAATCCCATTTATGACTAGGTTTGACGACCGGTGTTGTGATGGTATTTCTCTCTCTCTTCACAAAATCGAAAAAACGAGGAGTCATCAATGGAAACCTTTGTTGAAGAGTTTCGGAAATTTCCTTCCGTATCTCAGCTTCGGTGTAGGTCGTTGCAATATCACAATAGCCTTTAAGTAAAACCATATCATCTACCAATGTATAATCGGGGACGGTATCGTTCGTATCACTATCGGGCGGCTCATCAATCAAACATATGGATTTCGTCACGACCTGCCCAACTTTTGGCTTTTTATTAGACTCTTTCTTACTTTTTTTGAAACGCCACGGATGCGACGGATTCCCACCAGTTGAAGGTCTCTTCGGCCATGGTGAGTTGTTGGTACCTGGAGGCAGCTCGAGTGTCGAACTAGTTGTAGACAAAGAAGATGGCGATACCAAAGGAGGACGTGAGGGACGTCTGCTTTCGAACTCACGACATGCTGAAGTTGTAGCATTCACAATGAGATCTCTCGTTCGATGCAGGATGTTGGACGTGCCTTGTCTTCCACTCCGTTGAAAATCAATCTCTTCTCTTACACATTGACGAATGTCAGTTATTTCATTGCGATTAGAGTCACTAGAAGTCTCCCTCTCACCTGAGGAAGACGCCATTTTTAATGCATCCCCCAGGACCCCCACATATTCCACACGAGAACCCACGCATGTCGCCCGCGCGAGGTCAAGTTGAATTCTGGGATTTGTTGAATAGATTTTTGATCGTTGAAGTTGAATGGATATTTGCGGTTAAAGTTAAATAGATATGTTTGACGGAATAAATATACTTTATAGTTAAAGTTGAATATACATATTCAATGTTGAAGTTCAATAGATATTAGTAATTAAAGTAAATACATACATACTGTTTGAAATTGAATAAATAAATATTTATGTTGAAGTTGAAAATAATTAGAAAACGTTGAAGTTGAATAAATATTTATTTTGAAGTTGAATGGATTCGTTGAAGTTGAATAAATATTTATGATGAATGTGAATGTGAGGTGTTGAAGTTGAACAAATATAATTTTGTTGAATTTTGAAACAAATCGCCAACCATAAAAGAGTTAGAATGTTTTCGTCACTACTGTGAGTTTCACGCGAAGAGCGATCTTCAGGCAACTGACAGTTCGGCTTCAACTAGTCGTTAATATACTTGGCGAGTTAAAAATAGTTCTGATGACGTTGTTATCTGTTGGTCGTTTGTTGACGTTCTTTAATCGGTGATTGATTGTGTGACGACACTTTGCGAAAATTTCCGATCTCTTATTTAAAAGAGTATTCTTGTCGGCCTTCATAATCATTAATTTTTCCTCCAGGCAAAGGTTACATCTTCGGGAACCATTTCGGTAAGCCGCGTCGCGTCGGACAATTGACCATTTTATATCAAAATCGGTTTTTTTTCTCTTTAAGTTCCAAACGTGCTTTGAAAGTTCCGTCTCGTTTGCGTGCTTTTCGTTGCGGAATGATTTTATATGGTTGCGATAACGTTGCTTGAAATCGTTGGCTGTCATACCGATGTATTTCTTGATTTCTCCGTCGTTATGCGTGCCCAGCTAACAAATTTACGTTGTGACAACGTTGTAACAACGTTAGGCTTTCGTTGTGACAACGTTACGTGTTAACGTTGTGGCAACGAAAGTTTGTAGACAGCAGGCAACGTTGTGACAACGTTATAAATTACGAAACAGCAACGTTTTGACAACGTTCTGACAACGTTTTATCAGCAACGTTGTGACAACGTTAAACAGTGACCTTTCGACAACGTTTTCACAAATGCTTTTATATTGATTGAATTTGCGTTCTTAATTTAGACCGTTTTCATATTACATACAGCATATATACCTAATTGTATGATTAATTAATTTGCTTAGTTTTAGTCATTAACCTTTAACAACTGAACACGCCATATTATTGATTTTGCCTGTTCGTTCACGACTCGATCGTGAAGGAAGAAAAAGTATTTGCAAAATACAGGAAATACGTACGTAAAGCACTTATATCAAACCATGTGTTTGCGAAAACGAGCTTACCCTGCACTCCAAACACACACGAAACAAAAACTGAAGAACAGTCAATAAACGAAAATAGGATAGGATATACCTCATATACGAACAGCGGTCATCACAGAGCTTAATTCAAAAGATTCATAATATACCGTATTATTGCGCAGAATATCAGATATTCGTAACTTATCCTCCTCCAATTAAACGTTTATGTGAAATCGAACCTAACATGGCGAGATCTCGAGTGACTAACACAGCATTGCTATATCGCTGTGTTGTTTTGGTAAGTCTGAATACGATTACATCATTCCCATCGATGTTTAAACTACGTTGCCACAACGTTAAACAAACGTCAGAATATAACGTTGTATCGCTACATTGATAGAACGTTTCCACAACGTTGTACGAACGTCAGGATATAACGTTGTATTTCAGTGTTGGTATAACGTTGCACCAACGTCGTATGAACGTCAGGATATAACGTTGTATTACAATGTCAGTAGAACGTTGCCACAACGTTGCACGAACGTCATGATATAACGTTGTATTGTTACGTTGCTTTAACGTTGCCACAACGTTGTGACAATGTCGCAATATAACGTTGTATCCAACGTCGCCACAACGTCACTAAAACGTTACGACATTGCCAATTATTCACCAAACGTTGTGCAAAGGTTATCTAAACGTTAGGTCGGACCTAACCAAACTACAACTTTCTAGCAACGTTGTGAAAACGTTGTGTGTTAGCTGGGTGGTTACTTCGGCTTGATAAATTATGCTTTTCGCTAAACAGTTTCCTGGGATTGGGCATTGTTGGCTGTTGTGTTGTCGACAGTTGCATTTCTCTACATTCGTGCGCGGGTTATTTCTGTTCTTCAAGATGCGGTTGTTATGTCTCTGGATTGTGTTCTGGATGTTTTCCATACAGCTATAGCTGACTTTCACTGAATTTCGGTTGAATAGTCTATGTAATTTGTTGGATTGGGGGAAATGTTTGTCAATGAGGTTAAGAAAGTTTCGTCCTATGTTCGTCTTTACGTTCTTGCTGTAAGGGGGGTTGTACCAAATGACATTTCTGTTCCTGTTTCGTTTGCGGTTAGATGTCGTTGTGTTGTTTTCGTTTGTTTCGGCGTCGTCGTTGTTGTTGTTGTTGTTGTTGTTGTTGTTGTTGTTGTTGTTGTTGTTGTTGTTGTTGTTGTTGTTGTTGTTGTTGTTGTTGTTGTTGTTGTTGTTGTTGTTGTTGTTGTTGTTGTTGTTGTTGTTGTTGTTGTTGTTGTTGTTATAGGTGAGCGTCACGTCGAAGTTACTGTGTTTGAGGGCGTTTTCGTAGGTTGGTGCTGCTGTATTAAAGGTTTCTTGATCGGAAGATAGTTTGGAAATTCTGTCAGCTATTGAGTTGGGAAGTTGTTTTAGGATAGAAGGTGGGTGGTTGGATTGGCGGTGAATGTATAGTGGCTCGTTGTTCGGTTTGCGGTATGGTTTGAATGTGCCGTTTGTCATGTCGAAAGTCACGTCAAGGAAGTTTACGGTTTTTAAGTTAGTTTGTGCAGTAATTTTTAGCCCGAAAACTTTTAATATGTCGGTGAGATCTTTTCTTGCCTTGTCTGCTAATCTCCCTGAGCACGTGTTGAGGAGAGCGAGGCCGTCGTCTCTATAGAGACCAATATTTATGACGTCAACTCATGGACAAAAAGTTCAACTCGTCGTTTCACGCTTCGTCTCGTCGAGTTACGAGTTCGTAGCGTCATGAATTTGTTCGCTTGCTGTCTCTTCGTCGCGTCATTTCGTTGTTTGCTCATTAATTTCTGGTATCTCCGCTCATTTCGTCGCGTCGTGTCTCTCTTCGTCGCGTCGTGTATCTCTTCATCGCGTCAAACAAAAGGGGTCTGGAAACTAGGAAATTGCGCAATTTCCAAGATGGCGGCAACCGCGGCTTAAGCTTCACGCTGTGGTTCGCATAGGTATTTAATTATAAGATGGACGAAGTAAAGGCTGTAAAAGATATTTTGAGAGAAGCACTTACGCGGATTGATCAAATTCCTCAAAACTGTCCTCAGGCAAATGAAATGGTACCTTCGAGTAGCCAGAATCATCAACAGCAACGACAACAAATGCCTCCACCAAATATTGATTCAAGTGGTGGCAGGGCAAGCTTATTACATAGAGCGCAAACTAATTTCAGGTAGGCCTATGAATATTTAATTTAATCAAGTTAGTAATATCAGGCTGGTAATAATAAAAATATTATTTGCACAAAAAGGAAACTTTTTTCAAATTGTGTTTAATATGGGTCTTGTGTTGTTTTTAAAACCAAGAGGCTAAAGTTTGATACAAAATAATTCTTCTCATCACAGGACAGCCTTCCCTCAGTTTTATACCAGACGGTCTCAGACTCAGCAAACTAACCATGAAGAAAAAAGACCAAGAAAAAAAGCAAGGGTACTGCCCATTTTTGTCAAAGACACATGGACACATGAATTTCTAGTCCTGTCCTCAACAACAGATGATAAAACACCAACTGCACGTATGCTTCAATCTCTACAGGCAGCTGGTTTGGGCCGTAGGAAAATTGTGTTTAAAGATAAGCATGGTGATTTCAGCCACCTTAGAAGTACATTGGAGAACGCATTTCCAAAGCTTGAATCTCAAAAAGGTGCATTTGAGCTATTACGAGCAGACAGAGGAGGTAATGCACGGCCCCTTCTTGGTATTCCCATGTCAAACACAGGATACACTATCAAAGACCTCAAAGAAGCTGTCTCTGGAAATTCTGTCATTTATGTTCGACCAATTCAAAGCAACATTGACATGACACCCATTGTACAGAAAATAGATGGTGACACAGTATACACTCCCTGTGTCAGTTGTCATGAAGATGTACCACTGTTTCAAATGAAAGAGCACGCAGGTGTTTGTAATGGTGGAAAATTATTGTCCTCCAGTGATAATAAAACAGCTGTAGACAATAATTTACAAAATACTATTGGCACGCATAGAAGTCAATGTGCTACAAAACCAGTTGAGACAATAGTGCTGGACAATACAGATGTGTTTGAATACAATGATTGTGATTTGTTTCCTAGCACTGACACAAAGGCCAAGTGGACTGCAGAACTACAATCAATGTTTCCTGATGTTTCAAATGAAAGAATTGAGTTGTCTGTGAAGAGTTCCATCTCACTCCAAGAAGCAGCAGAGGAACTGTGTGAACCTGCAGAACACCAGAAAAAAACAAATGAACAGGATGAACTTACACTTGAAGAGGTTCTCCAGAAGTTAGTGTCCAACATCAAGGAGAGTGAATATACTTTAACCATTGACAGAGATGAAGTTTGGAGAGGGGCTCTTGGCTTCTACAAAAAAGCTTTGTTTGACAAAGAAAGGTTATGGCAAAGCTTGTCAATCATTTTTAAAGGAGAAGAGGGCCTTGATGCTGGGGCAATGAGAACAGAATTCTTTGAGCTGTTGTTGAAAGAAGTTCACTTACGCCTTTTTGAGGGTCCCCAAGAGTCGCAACTTCCTGTGAGAGAAAGCAGCAAGGCATTACTTCTAAAGCTGGCTGGAGTAGCAATTTCGCACTCAATTATCCAAAGAGGCCCTGCCTTTAGTTCCCTGTCACCTGCAATATACTTTCATCTGGCTGGAAGTGATACAGATGTTGTTGCCTCACATATTCATAAGAATGATATTCCAAGAAATGCAGGTAACTTTAACTTTATGCCTTACAAATGCCAAATATATTTTGGCATTTCATAGTACAAAGTTCAGCATGTATTTTGCTGGCTAACTTAATTCTTTTCTACGAAACAATGTTTGCTGTTCTTTCTCTACTGTATATTTGGTTTCCTGATAGGCATACCATACATGTAAGACACCTATTTAGTACATGTACTTACTGTACAATCATGTATTATTTTGCACTGCTAACTTTAAGTGGTTGTGGCTTGACAAAACATTTGAAATAAGTTTTAGTGGCTTTTACATCTCTTTTTTCATTTTTTAAGACTGCTGTTATCAATGTGTATCCTTCCATATCTTTTTATTCTCACTTTATTCAAGATTGAGATACTGTCTTTACAATATACTGCAATGCTACAGTTCACGAAACTAGACATCATCAAGTTAAAAATACAGTACATGTTGTTTTGCCATAGTAGTGTATTATATTTACTAACCCCTCATGACTGTAAAGCAAAAAAGTATTTGTTTAATTGTTTCCTGACAGGTTGTGGTCCTTCTTTGCATTTAATAAATCAGACAAAATTTGAATTATATCCAACACAAATGACAAATCCACAGACCAGTGGTGTGGTGGCAAGTTTTATGCTGGGGTGACCAGATTAGCTTTGGTGCCCCCCCCCCCCCCTCAAAAAAAAGGAAATGAAAAAAGGAAAGAAAGATATTGCTGTATTTGATAAATGGTCACAGTTTTTGTTTTAAAATAAGTCAAGTAGCAATATATAATATTACAACAAACACCGCCACGCCAATGCGAGCACCAAAGTAGCAGCAAACCTCTAGGGGGGTCTGGGGGCATACTCCCCCGGAAAATTTTGAAATCTAGAGTCTCTGATATGCCATTTCCTGCATTTTGGAGTGAGATTTTACAGAATTCTGAAGATTATAAAAATTCATAGAAAACACAAAAGACTACAGATTTCAGATCTTTATATCCCCCATTGAAGACCTAGCTATACAAAGAAATAGGTTTATTTTGTTAAGTTTTGGCGCCCTTGCTAGTTTTGGCGCCCCTTCTCCAACCCCAGCTGGGGGGGCCTTGGCCCCCCCTGCCACCACGCCACTGCCACAGACTTACAATGACAGGAAACAAATAATTCTGTTTAATAAGAAGTGAGAGGTCTGGAAATTGACATGTTAGTGACTTAGTGTGGCAATGATGTTTCTTGTCTTGTGATATTGAGAGATACATTCACTTACTTGCAAAGTTTAAGGTGATTTAGTACAACAATCTGAAAGATGTACATGATTTCCCAATAAGTTCAATCTTTGTACACAAAGTAATGTCACAGGTCATGTTGTATCAAACAAATCCAAATATTTTAGACTTAAATGAAATATAATTTAAAGAGGTGTAAACACCATTATTTATTATATTACTTTAAAATACTGGCAATTCTTTCGAATCAGACATACCTATAGTAAGTTTAAGTAAGTTTAATGTCATACATCATGTAATGCTTGCTGTCTAGGATGGATGAGGCCATGAGGGTCCCTCTTTTACGAGTAAAATTAATTATCTGGCTTTAGACAGAGTAAAATAATAAAAGGGACTATTTTTGGATTAGTCACTGGCACTGGCAGCCTTGGCACTGTTGGAAAGCCTTGAAACATTCCACTGACAATACATTTGTATATTACGTGTACAGAGCTGCACCAGTGACAAAATAATGATCACGTATTAAGTACAATAATTTCCTGAAATTGTGTAAAACATTTGTGATAAATTATATTCCACAGGTACTGCCATCCTCCATGAACTTATAGAATTACTGGTGGACAAAAAACCCATCAAGAGTATCTTAGAAGAGGATCATCCCTCTTGTGATGCATTCTGGGCTATCATCAATGGGTCACATTGGCCTATTGACAAGAAAATAGATGACAGCAATGCTTGTCTTCTGTTGCAGCACTTGGTGGAGAATGAGATTGTTTACTCCAGAAAGTTTGAAATTGATCAATTTGCCGAAGGCTTAAAGGTTATGGGCCTATTACAAGAAATACAAGAAAACCCCACTGTATGCCACGACCTGCTCTGCCACAACCCAGAGATGAAGATGACAGCTGAGAAGTTCCTCAGTCAAGTACGTTTGGTGGAACCATCTGATTTCTCTCAAAAACAAAGCTATGATTGGTTTTTGAAGTTTGTGAATTCAGAAGGTGAGGAAAAGCTAAGATCTTTACTTCAGTTTATAACTGGTCATATGTCTATACCTCCCCAAGGCTTGCCACACAAGATGTGCATCAAATACTTGCCTGATGATGATGGTGCTTCACTGCCTAAATCAGTTGCCTGTCTGGGAATCATCAATTTGCCTACAGTTCATTCAAGTGAGATGAAATTTAACAACAGCTTGGATATCGCTCTTGAATTTGAAAGCCAAGGCTTTGGATCAGCGTAAATAAAACATTCATGGTGTTATAATACACTACAAGAAAAAACTAACAAAACCTACTTGAGCAATCCATTATGAATGTGTTATAGATATTTTTATAGCATGCACAGTAGTGTACACCAGTGGCCTGTGGACAGTGGAGTTTCACTAACTGTTTTGCAGTTCAAATTTTCTGAGCTATGACTCAAAGGCTAACAAGGAAAAATTTTTAATATTTATTTTTCTGTTATGATCTTTATTTAGTTATGTTCCAAGGTACTGTATGGTGGTTGGTGGGTGAAGTCAAAACTCAAAATTAATTCAAAGTGATCGGTTTCATACTTTCACTGATGAAGGGCCTGTTTCTGCTAGTGCACTCTCCCTAAAAACCTCCCCAGAATGAAATGCTTGCAACACAGGCATCACTCAATAGGGTTTAATCAGTGTACATATCAGGGCTGGGCTCCTGTGTTCACATTGTGTGCCATTCAGTTCAATCATAATGCATTAAATTTAAATTGAGTCATTTAATTCAAACATGGTCCATTCATCATGGCACTATTCCATTTAATTCACCAGGGTTAGTTTAGACATCAACCACCACCCATAAAGTTGTGTTGCTCTTATGAGGAATATTGGTTATTATTTATCCTTTTAATAAAGAGCTTCGTGCCACAATGATATGTGATATAAGTTGTTGTACAGTGTGTTGTACTTACATAGCAAGCAAACCTCAATATCTCAAGTGCAAAATGGAATAGCTGTTAATTTAAATCAGGAAATTTCTGTTTCAAATAGTTCCTTTCAAATAAGAAAGTTTATCCAAAACACATTTTAATTCATATGCTATTTAACCCATTGCTGCCTAGGCTGTCTGAGTGTTCTTCCTTGGATGAATAAGAATAAATCATCTGGTGTTAGATGGAATAAAATGTGACCCTCCACGCGAAAACGTACCTTAACGCTTTAGCAAACGGCATGAAAATACCGTTCGCCTACCGTTCGGTAACCGTTCGAACGCTTTAAGAAGCCGTTCGAACGGTTTGATGAAACGTTTAAAATTATTAACAGAGCGTTCGAACGCCTGTTATTAAACGTTCGGCGCCTGTTATTAAGCGTTCGGCGCCTGTTATTAAGCGTTCGAACGCCTAACTGAAACCGTTCGAAGTTCGAACGGCTAACTGAAGCCGTTCGAACGGTTTGATAAAACGTTTAAAATTATTAACAGAGCGTTCGAACGCCTGTTATTAAACGTTCGGCGCCTGTTATTAAGCGTTCGGCGCCTGCTATTAAGCGTTCGAACGCCTAACTGAAACCGTTCGAAGTTCGAACGGCTAACTGAAGCCGTTCGAACGGTTTGATAAAACGTTTAAAATTATTAACAGAGCGTTCGAACGCCTGTTATTAAACGTTCGGCGCCTGTTATTAAGCGTTCGAACGGCTAACTGAAACCGTTCGAAGTTCGAATGGCTAACTGAAGCCGTTTGAATGGCTAACTGAAACCGTTCGAACGGCTAACTACAACCGTTCGAACGGCTAACTGAAACTGTTCGAACGGCTAACTGAAGCCCTGAAACCGTTTGAACGGCTAAGTACAACCGTTCGAACGGCTAACTGAAGCCCTGAAACCGTCTGAACGGCTAACTACAACCGTTCGAACAGCTAACTGAAGCCCTGAAACTGTTCGAACGGCTAACTACAACCGTTCAAACGGCTAACTGAAACTGTTCGAACGGCTAACTGAAGCCTTGAAACCGTTTGAACGGCTAAGTCAAAGTGTTTAAAACGGTCATGTTAACACAAATCGTAAGAATTGGTATTCCCTAGGAATGTGCATGCCTTTCACTCAGATCGTCCGAATAATCTCTGAAATCTCTTTCACTTTTATTAAAGAGATGGTTTTAGGGGTTTTGGGCATTATTTACTCGATAAGTCAAGTGTTTATTTGACAGGTCATGGAAGATGTGCTGTCGGAAACTGTAATTTTGTGAAATAAAGTAAACGACATTATAATAATTATTATTTCCGGACAACAGGTGGTAACAAAGCTTTAAATTTGTTTAAACAAGTTTCGGGTTGGACATTTTATGGCTAGCCCAGTCACTGAACCTCAAACGAAGGAAAATAGAGGGACGGCTCGCAGTCTAGAAAAAACGCCAATTTTTAGCGCATTTTACGACTCACGACTTTTTATCCACGACCCACGACAGTTATTTTACGCTTATAAGCTGAACCATTAATGCGCGCTCGTCATAATCCGCGTTTGAATGCGTGTAAACCGTTTAAAACGCTTGTTATGAACGGTTGTAGTAAACCATTTAAATAAAAGCTTGTGCTACCTATAAAGTAAACCATTCCAACGTTTGTAGCAACCATTTGAACGCTTCATTTGATCCGTTCGAACGGTTACTATCCGTTCGAACGCCTGTTGTTATCCGTTCGACCGCCTGTTGCTAACCGTTTAGTTAGTTTACCAAACCGTTCGAACGTTTTGGGAAACCGTTCGAACGCCTGTTATTAACCGTTCGAACGCCTGTTATTATCCGTTCGACCGCCTGTCGTTAACCGTTTAGTTAGTTTGTCAAACCGTTCGAACGTTTTGGGAAACCGTTCGAACGCTTTTACAAGCCGTTTGTCATCCGTTCGCCGTCCGTTTTTTTGGCCGTTTTAACGGAAAAGCGTTAAGGTACGTTTTCGCGTGGAGGGTCACAAATATTAAAATAGAGAATAGTACATGGATGTGCAGAAATACAACATTTATTTTGAGTGTTGACTGTTAATATGAGAAATAAATGTCATATTTCCAAGCATTCATGTATTGTGCTTATACAAAAAAATAGTCCTATTGCCCACAAAAATAGAGCAATAAACTCTAATGTGTTTCACGATAATCAACACATGTGAGATTATCATAAATAATCACACATGCGAGATTATCCTTTTTATTAGTGGTGAAGCATCAATAAAACACTCTATTTTATTGGCAGCAATGGGTTACCGGTAATCTCACTCATAGCAGCAGTATTCAGCTTATTCTTTAGAAAATGAGATTTGGAGCAGTTTGATTGTGAAAAACTGAAAGCTTAAGGGAGTAGGTTATTTAGGTATTCTACAATGTGTAAATATATATCAATTCCAAAATGCTGACTATCAGCTAGTGGGTCAAATTGCATAAGACCATGATGTGTTTCATCTGAAATCATAGGGAGATGAACTTCTGGGACTTCTATTGCACCCAGTTGTGATACATCTTCATTCCATGCAGGGTTTGGCAATGGTCCATTTTCATCAATGCCAAAATGATCAATTTCATCCTATGGGAAAAGAAATCAAGAAATCATCAAGCAATTTTATGTGGAGGTATGGTAACCGATCAAGATAAATTAAGTACAAAAACACAAAGTAAAATATTTTTTTAGCTCTGGTCATAATTCATTAAATAACTGAAGTTGCTTTTACAGGCACCACAGTGCATGATTGTAAACTACAGTATCTATTAAGAAGTGATTTCTTACGTGTGCCAGCACAACATTTAATTCCTGTCTAAGTCCCCAAACCCAAAGTTGAGCAGGTGACATATTGCCTTCAGTTGATAACGGATGATGATTCCATCCTTCTGTAAAACCCTTTAGACTGCTGTTAATCCTTTCTTTGAAAACATATCTTAGTGCGAAAAGATGAACATCATTTCCAATGTCTAGTATCCCTTCCCTTTCCATGTAGTGAAAGAGGCTGTGAAATATGTATATACAGCCACTGAACACATCTCTCCAGAGCCTTTCAATTCGCTGGCTATGACAGCTCTTGCCAGCAATGAAGCTGCCTCTATCAGGACCCCGCAAGTGGTGACTGAACATGTACCAGGCAACATCTACATTTTCAACTCCTTGATCCCCACGAACCCTTGATGGTAATCCAAAAACTTCCACTGCTTCAAGGAACAATTTAAGAACTGTCTCAGCTTTGTTATTGCAGTTACACTGAAGGAATACAATCTGGCGTGAATATCCGTCGATTCCATTTGAATGACAAAACCCCACCTAAAACATCAAAAAGTGCTTTGAGAAAATGTTTTACACCTTTTCAAGCAGTAACAACCATTAAATTGTCATGTAATTGTATCACCCATTGCATCTACAGTAACGTTTAATTTTCATTTGTATATACATGTATAAACCTGAGATCTATTGTTAAAATGTGGAATTTATACTGTAATTCAAAACCATGTTGCATGAGATGAAAACTAACCTTATAAGTTTATGATTACCATCAATGTGCCACAATGATAATGGAGCTCTAACATTATAAATTCTTCTTTCAACAACAGTAAGTCGAAGGCAACGCATCAGAATTCCTTCCGGACACACACGCCTCATGCTATCTTCAATCCTACGCCACTGCACATGAAACCCCCTTGCTCTCAGAAAACCACGCATTCTACGGTACCCACAATTGGGAAACATTTTCAGAATATCTGATCTAAAAAAGTAAGGTGTGCGTAACTTAAAATATACACCACCCAACAAAAGTGATGATGTGACTTTTACAGGTAACATATCAGAAGAAGACCACTACTGATATTCCCCCAAATATCTTAATTAGTATGCAGGTAGAATACATGTACTGTATATATATGGTGGTTTGTCCATTCAAAGGAAGGGGGTGCTTTTATAAAGTCTTTTACTAAATTTGTTGGGGATTGCCTCCCTTGTTGTCGCCCAACAATTCAGTCACTATTCACGTTTTAAATCACTGTTTAATCACGGTTATAGATTGCGCACTTTCTCGCGCTCTCACAGTTCATGACAAGACAGAGAAGATGTTTAGTTTACACTTGACACTCCTAAATGATACTGAATAATTGGTTTAACTAAGGCGTTCGTAATCAGTCATTACTTATCTGTCAAAACAAGATTAAATCATTCCGGCATCATGTTGTGCAGGGTTGTTATAGATGATCCGATTATTGTTAAGTATAATCGATTGTGGAAAAAAACGAAAAAATAATCGATTAATCGATTAATTGGGAGCAGTTCTATGGTCTTGTTACTGTTTGACTGGGATATCCGAATGCAATCTTGTAATCATATGCATCTTTCTTACTCGTTACCAATTTGTTCATGAATTTGAGAAGGGTTGATCCCCAACTGGGGATCATCATGAATAATCACATTTTTATATAAAATAGAGTGGTTTATTCATGTTTCCACTAATAAAATCGATAAGCTCACATGTGTAATTAATATTCATGTAATAGATCAGACACTTCTCTGGTTTAGATATTGGATGAAACACTCTTTCGAATGTTTGATATTATTACTTCTCAAACAAATCAGGGTTGATGCGCCATATACCAAGTCACGGGTGACGTCACAATACTACACGGTTGACGTCACAATACTACCACTACTAATATTAATCATAATAGTGATCATAATAATAGTATTAAAACTATTAAAACGGCATCGTTCACTAATATAGTAATAATAGTTATTATTATTGTAATAGTTATAACTAAATGGCATCGTTTAGATCATTTAGATCGTTTAGATCGTTTGGATCGTTTGGATCATTTAGATCATTTAGATCGTTTGGATCATTTAGATCGTTTGGATCATTTAGATCGTTTAGATCGTTTGGATCATTTAGATCGTTTGGATCATGTAGATCGTTTGGATCATTTAGATCGTTTGGATCATTTAGATCGTTTGGATCGTTTGGATCATTTAGATCATTTAGATCGTTTGGATCATTTAGATCGTTTGGATCGTTTAGATCGTTTGGATCGTTTAGATCGTTTAGATCGTTTAGATCGAGTTCGTACCCAGTCCCACGGTAAGTAACATCGCGCATAGCCTGCTTGCAGCCCGAAATTTGCGCATACCCCAATACCAAACATGGCGTCCGGTTTGCTTTTACATGTGTTTGTGATCACTCTCTTAGCGTTTTCCCCTTCTTCTAATTGTATTAAATATCCTGAGGATTGGCTGGCCTTTGTCAGGATATGTATTGATACATTCGAAAAGTGTCCAAACCAAATGGTAAGCAGATTTAACGCTGACAGTTTTCATTCTTCGCTAGAACTCTCTGACCATGAAGCTGTACCTGTATTAACATCAAGTATTCAGATACCTTCTGTTATTATATGGAATCCTATTATTATACCAGTGTTTAAGAGTGCTGGCAATCATTTGGAATGCCCTTCGTGCAAGTCGGTATTGAGGTTTTGGAAATGGAAAGACGGTAAAACTGAAAGAGACATGCCAAGGAAACTTTATTGTATACAAGAACAGGTTTTACTTGTTTCATCAGTTTATCTCTGCGATAATCATCATCAAATTATATCTCACCATCCTTCATTACTAGAAGCCATTAGACGAATGTTGTTTAGAATACCTTTTGTTTTATTTCACAAAGCTGGTGTTACAAGGGAGTTGTATGATTACATCTCCATTAGCGTTAACAGCGGGATATCTATTCAAGATATAGAAAGTATGCTCATCAATCTTCACCAGTCACAAAACTCCCAAAAAGTATGCGACTTATATCTTAGACAATCTTCCTGCAACAATGAAAATAGAAATAATCTTGGTTTTGATATTCCTTTATTTGAAGTTGACAAAGACTTCATTGGGAGAAAACTAATATCAAACATTTTCATAAGAGCTTTTATTGAGTCAGAGCATATGTATACCAGTCATATGAGTCAGAAGAAAGGGAAATGGATTTCATTTGACCATACGTTCAAGGTTGCAGGGAATATTGGTTATTGGAAGAATGGTTTGTGGGTGAAAATGTATGACAGCCTCTTCATCATAATGAATGAATATAGTGACATTCTTGGGTGGCAGTTAACAAAGGGAACAGCAATGTCAAAAGTTGAGAAGCTATTAGAAGGTGTAAAGAAGAGGTATGGTAATTGTGGGGAATTTGATCAACTTCAAGGTATTGTTGTTGACAATTGTTGTTTGCTAAGAAATACTATAAATAGAATTTTTGGTTCAAATATTTCAGTAAAATTAGATATTTTTCATGCAATTCAAAGAGTTGTTAAAAACATCCCGAAGAGAAAGAACAATGCTTTGATCAGGCAATTAAGAAAGAAACTGATTCAAGATTTTAGACTTTGCTTTCGAAGTGCTAGCGATACTGGAGAAACAAGAAAAGAAGATACACCAGAAAAACAGGTAATGGAAAGTAATGTACTGAAATTTGTGAACAAGTGGAAAGTCGAGAAAGTTGACAGTGTTAAAGTTTTGCCACAAGCTGCAGTTGATGCTGTAGACAATGTATTACTTCACATTAAATCAGGCTGTTTATCAAACATCCCCCCTTGTATTGGAACAAATCGAAATGAGCGATTACACCAGAAAATCAGAAAATGGTTGAATAAGAGTCGTGTTGGAATATGCCTTGCTGTTGCTCTTTTAGCAACAATATTTTATCTTCACATGGACAAAAACTACTGTCATGCAAAAGAAAAAGGAAGGAATGCAAAAAAGGTCACTCCAATAACCCAATGGTATAAGCAGTTTTTGGCAGGGGGTGGTAAAGAATCTGAAGAGAAATTCGGTATAGGTGTAAACATTAATGCTGCATCAAGTGATATCCAACAGAGTGCATACGAAACATTACCAAATTTGGAAACTATTTCTTTTGTGGACAGTGCTGATGACAATTTAGATTCTTCAGGCTCTGATAATGATGAGGCAGAGATTAACAACAGCGATATTCAAAGCATTATCACTAAAGCAAAAGTGATGGCTAATATAGCTACCGAAACCTACACGAAGACCAAAGCACCTATAACTGCGAACAAGAATTTTTGGATTCATTCACCATCAGTTTTACTTATGTTTTCTAATCCAATTTTTGATGGCCAAGAAGAGAAAACTGTAACAGAGCAACGTCTGGATGGGATACTTGGAAACTATGGCCTTAAAAGAAAATCAGTTCCGGGGAATGGTGATTGCTCCTTTTTGGCTGTGTCTCATGGAATTGAAAGCTTCCTTGTAGATGCTACTCAGACAACAGTTTGTGCCCATCTAAATTCCTTAGGATTTTTCATTGGGCAAAATATTATGGATAGAGTTATTCATCTTCGATCACTGGTTGTTCAAGAATTTCTAGGTGAACACAGCAATGACTACTCAATGTTTTTAGTTAGTTCATCCAAAGAGTCTTATGAAGAAATGGCTCAAAGCTTCCAACAGCTTGGTTCTTTGATTGTGAACTGGGAAATGGAGTGTTGCTAGCACTGGCTAATATATTACATTGCACAATTGTTGCATTTGCATCAATTGATAATTATCCTATCGTACCTCTTGTTCCCAGAAGTGCACCTTTATCTGCAATACCTCTATATGTTGCTTACAACAACACTGGAAAAGGCCATTATGATGCAGTAGTGGCTCAAGATGAAGATCACCCAGTAGTGGACGATATGCCTGAAAAATCATTCCAATTAAAATGTAGCTGTGGGCGTGGTGCTGCCGGTGACAAAACCAACAAAGGATTCTGTAACTATTATGGATCAAGATGCAAATGTTATCAGAGTTTGCAAAGCTGCCATAGTGGTTGCCGTTGTTCTAATTGTGGAAACCCTTATGGTAAAAGAAATGTTGAGCTAAAAATTAAAGCTGAAAGAAAAAGAAAAAGACACCACAACACCCCAAGTTCCTCATCTGAGTTCTTGCAAAAAAAAAGTGAACCTCCTGCACCAGAAAAATGGACTGACTACGAACATTTTATTCTGCAACAAATTGTTGATATCACTGTTGATGATGATTCTGATCCTGACTATGCTAGAGTACACAGCTTGTTTCTGAAGGTTGTTGCAAACACCAACAGTTACATCACTTTAATACCTCCTACATTAGCTACTATTAAAACAAAAGTAGACTTATTCTTAAGAGACCGCATAGTGTTCAGGACTGTTCTAAAGCAAGAACTTTCCTGTAATTGGTTGTAAATAATATATTCTCCTACATACAGTAAAGTTACACATTACACAATTATTCACAATATTTCTATCACTGATTTTTTCACCAGCTCTCCAGGCTACGTTTTTGCCAAAGGAACAAGTTATGTTGTGGTAATACCTATCATTTAAACTCTGAGTATAGTTATTAAATTTTAATACAGTAATTGTAAATATTTTATCAATTACAGTGTGCATGTACATTTCACATAACACCAAAAAAAAACCCAGTTGAACATTGTTAACCAATTTACAGTAAATGATTTTAAATAGATTAAATGTGTTTAAAACAAACTAACAATAAAGGAAACAGCCTAAGTTTTTGAAATTACTTTCTCAAATCATCAATAATTCATGCGCTAATTAGCCAATCAAAGAAAAATATTTGGTCATGTGTATGAGTTTTGAAACCCGGGTAAAGGTTGCGCTAACTGAATTCATAATTAAGAAATCAGATAATAAATGGCACAAACAAAAGACAGTTTATTACCACATTTCTTAATTATAAATTCAACATGAGAGCATTGGAACCAAAAATATCACCAAGTCCTCTCGCAAATTCTACTATAATAGACTGTCAATTGAGAAGCTATTTCATAAACTCGTGTACCGTCTTTTACCAGGGGTTACAAACACTTGAGACCAACAAAAATCACTCCGCCTATACCTCGTAATTTTCATTGTTCTCTTCAATGTGGTTGTAAAACATTTGAAAATAATAAAAATCACTTGGCTTGCAGCCTCGTGATTTTCATTATTCTCTCAAGTTTTACAAACACTCGAGAACAATGAAAATTACTCGGTTGTCCTCTCGTGTTTGTAACCTCTGGTAAAACACTCCCACTCATTTATGAAATATACATAGCATATACAGTACCACCCACAAGCAAGTGTACATACATACAGGCAACACAGTATGCAGTCTAAAGACATTCATCTCAATGAAATCTGTTGACAATCAGTGCAGAACATTCTGTTAACAATTTATCATTGTTGTTGCTGTTGTTGTAAGGAAATTAAATGGTTTGCTTCGGACTGCCTGAAGATTGCCTGTTGCTGACTAAACATTTACTTTTGGGGAGGTACTGTAACCATTGAAAATGAAGAATTCATAATCCTCAAAACACCTCAGCAAACCTCAAAGAATGTGCTACTATATGTGCTACTAGCAAATAAACTGCACTAATACTTCAAGCATGTGCTTTTCACAGTTTACACAGCATAAAAAAAAACCAGTTAAGTAGTGTTGTCCAATTTAATTACAGCAAATGTTTAAATGCAAGTTTAACAACAAAGAAAATAACCAATGTTTTGGAAATTCTAGAGTAATTCTAGACTAAGGATGCATGATAAAAGTCTAAATAGGTGCAAAAGAATGTGCAACATGGTGTGCCAATTGTGCAATTCACCACTTCAACGCCAAAAACACCTGTAGTGTCACATGATGCAAAACGTAAACAAAGTCGAAAAATGCGGACATTCGGTGCTGAGCGCGGTGCGTCAAGTCGCCTTGCCTATACAAAACAATGGTCGAGAGCCTTAGGAACCAAAGAAAAAATACAAGTATATATCCTGAAGAAAAAGACAACTTACCTCTTCTTTCCTAGCTATCACCTAAACGGAATCAGGGTTTTGGTTCAGAACAGATATAGCTGTCTTTTGAGCAGACAAACGAATCGCCTCGACAACAAGCCGCAATTCATCGCAGTCGCTTATACACGAATCTTTTCGAAGCAGGGAATCGAACGAAGTGTACAGGATTGCCATTCTTATATTTGACCATGAAATGGGGGTATCGAGAATCGTTTTTACAAGTTCCCCAAGCGCATCTCTTGGTGGCCACCATCAGGGCTGGCCACCATATTGACGCACCGCGCTGAATGTCCGCATTTTCGTGACTTTTACTTCATTTACGTTTTGCATCACATGACACTACATGTGTTTTGTGTGTGTGTGTGTGTGTGTGTGTGTGTGTGTGTGTGTGTGTGTGTGTGTGTGTGTGTGTGTGTCGCCAGAACAGTATGCAAAAAAATAGCCGGTTGTAAGTGGAAAAACAGGCAGCAGTAAACCACCGGTAACCGCCTATTAATGAAACCTCTGGCTACACAAAGCAATTATATACCATATGTCAATGTAATAAATTGTAGCTAAGCTATATCACTGAGCATTGCCAGATGGTGAAATGCCACCACCTCCTGTATCTGGTGAAATTCCAGGGTTCTCGGTGGTAATCTTTAACCAAACATTTGTCTGATTGCCCTCAAGATCACTCACATTAACCATACAGTATGTACATGAATTTCTAAAAATATTGCAGTGACATTTTCTATCTGACAACAGTGTCTGAAATGGGAGGTTGTAAATAGTAAATAATAAAATTTGAAAAGTTATGATGCAGTTCTGTCAAGCATTTCATAGGCATCTCTTTCTGGATGGTGGTGCTCCATATACAATTTCTGATCTTCAGTTATTAAGGGGTCTTCAGAAAAGTAGATGTTTTTATACTCATCCTCTGAAATTCCATACTTGGCCAACAAAGCAATGTCTATCACATGTGGGAAGGCTTTATACAAAAACACACCTCTTCTAACCTTCACAATCACACCAATTGATTCTTCTTTCAGACTTTCCATGGCTGATTCGACTTTTTCAGGACTTGGTCGGTCTGTAGAAGAGATTGAGTTGTAGAGGCGTTTCCTTGAACAGAAAGGGTCAGGTACTGCCAGTATTCTTTTCTTCAGCTCCATTTCAGTCACTCCAACAGGGACACTCGTGTTTTCTTTGATATTAACACACTAAGATATATAAAGTATATCAATGCTATATGTCAACATAACCACCATGTTACTTTAATAACATAAAATATATGTGCACCATCGTGATTTACTGATTTCCACTTGTTCATCTTTCCTCAACAATGTCAAATTGCCCAAAATTAGCCTTTCTCACGCTATGCAACCACGCCTTATCTGCCATTTTTGGGTGGCAAACCGCACGGGGACAGAGATGACAACAAGACAAAATCGATTTTGTAATAGGAAAATTATAACGTTTGAGTTGAAATGTTTGGTGGTTAAAAATATACAAACGCTTCATTTTTTGCTTGGTTCGTAAAAGAGTGAAGTCACCTTGGTCCTGTAGAAATTTTAGCAGCTAACTTTCGAAACTTGAAAAGAAAACTGGTATTAAAGGTGCGAAGTGCCGTCGTCGACAACTCGAGGTGAGAATGATTTGTGTATTTAAGATCATACAATTTGATCATATATTATCATGTACAATTGCTTTATCTTAATTCGGGAATAATAAAACACTAGCGCATAATATAAAAGGTTTTTTTAGGGGTTTTTTAGACCATGGTCCCCACACATTTTCCCATTCAGTTTGATGAAGCTCTTGGATGCCAATTAGTTTCCATGTAGGATTAAGGTAAGTCATACTGGTTCATTGTTTGGGATTTACAGGTGTTACAAGATGTTACAGACCTAAAAACACCTAAAGCCTGTCATCAGCCATGCAAGTTTTCAGTGTACATACAAATACCGTAATTATTGACACCTACATCATTCATTCTCTGATGATGTTGCGTGCAGCAATGAAATGTTAGAACCTTAATACATTTTATTATACTTTTACAATGTCTTACATTCGTGTTTTATGCTGGGCTTTAATTTTTACCATTCGTCTACGATTCCCACCTGGATCATCTGTTGCCCTTTCATATCTCGACTGAATCAAACATCTCATCAATTATAGCTGGCATAGTAAGGTTTTCATATTTCTAGTTACTCTTGTATACCATTTGTTCCCATTTGGCAACTCTAGAAAGCGTGTTTATTTTGTTTCTTCGTTTGAAATCTATATTATCTAATTTATTTTAGTTTTATCGATAAATTGTAGACCAACTTTACTTTGTTCAACGGAAGTAATATTAGCCTGCGTGCAGACTCTACTCGTTTCCGGAAGATGATACTGCAGGCTAAAGTAAGATTCGCTTTTGTTTATGTAAACGTGGGCGGTTTCTAAAATCTCGGGGTGTCTGCAAGCGTTTCTTCACCCAGGCTACTAATAAGAAACGCTTGCAACGCAGGCTAATGTTTAACCAGTCTTATAATATAATATAATATAATATAATATAATGTAATGTAATGTAATGTAATGTAATGTAATGTAATGTAATGTAATGTAATGTAATGTAATGTAATGTAATGTAATGTAATGTAATGTAATGTAATGTAATGTAATGTAATGTAATGTAATGTAATGTAATGTAATGTAATGTAATGTAATGTAATGTAATGTAATGTAATGTAATGTAATGTAATGTAATGTAATGTAATGTAATGTAATGTAATGTAATGTAATGTAATGTAATGTAATGTAATGTAATGTAATGTAATGTAATGTAATGTAATGTAATGTAATGTAATGTAATGTAATGTAATGTAATATCATATCATATCATATCATATCATCATAGCATAGCATATCATATCATATCATATCATATCATATCATATCATATCATATCATATAATATAATATAATATAATATAATATAATATAATATAATATAATATAATATAATATAATATAATATAATATAATATAATATAATATAATATAATACAATATAATGTATATTTAAACACAAAATTGTATTAAACAAATAAAACATATACTTACAATCTCTGATATTGTCCTTAACCGCTTCAAGAACTCGACTAATGCAATGGCATATCCCATGGTTTCAGGACTTACTGAAGTTGGCACTACACCAGCCTGACCATTGAGCACTTTGGAAATGCGGTCGTATAACACGTGTTGGTTGAGCGCAATCTTTAAGATATTTCTGTCGGTCTTGTGGCTGCATTGGGACCGGAATCGCGCTTGGGAGTTTTGCGTGGGGATAATTTCGTCGACATGCTTGACGAAGATTTCTCGAGCTTCTTCGGCTAAGGTGTAGGCGATTTTGTTGTCACTGTTGTGGCGAACATAAATATCTTCGAAGACGCCATTGGGTGATTGAAGTGCGCTAAAGTCATCCTTCAGCTTTCTTAGGTTTTCGCCAACCTCGCTCAGGCTTGTCTTCTCGCTCGCCGACTTATACATAAACAGTATTCGGTCGGGGAAACCATTCTTGGCGGAAATTGCTTTTCGCCAGATGTCTTGCAGGAAATCGTTCGCCGTGCAAAGTGCCAAGAAAGCGCAACGAGCTTCTTTCACGCCTTTCCTCTTTCCTTGTGAACCTTTGATTACAAACCACGAATCCCCGTCGTAAAGCTTGCACAAACGGCTCATCTCTAGCAGGCCTTTCCTCCCTTTATTTGAAATTGTCCTCCTTAAAAATTCGGTTGCTTCGTCGACGCAGAGGATCGGTACAACATTGTCGTTGTTAACAAAAAAATTAAATAAACCACTTTCTGTTGGCTCGTCGGTCCAGATCACTTTGTTGACCTTTGCTTCCAAGTGTTCTGTCAGTGGTAGTTGGCAGCCATGGCGAGCAGCCGGCGATTTCCCAATTCCTGATGGGCCAGCAACGATCAAATGGAGATTTGCCTTCTCATCGAATGGATCGTTGTCATATATTTTAATGACAGAATTTCCCAACAACGCACTCGTTGTCGAAAGCATTGTCATCAACAAAAGTTCCTTTGATGTTCGATGGCATTTACTGTAGCATTCAAGCCAAGCCACAATTTCAGGTGCGCAGATGTCATTCCACGGAAAGTTTACCGCTCCAAGTTCCCGTTCAACATCAGAAATACTTTTAATATAGGATAACTCTTCCTCGCGCTTGGCCATAATTTGCGTAGAGTCAAGAAAAGGGACAAAGGGCTTAGGTTAAAAGCGCGCTCATCCTCCCTTTCTGCACGATCCCCCACGTACCACCGTTACCCCTAGTGATCCAAATGATCTCCTCCCTTTCTGCACCCTCCCTATACCCCACATACCACCGTTATCCCTAAAGTGATCCAAATGATCCAAACGATCCAAATGATCTAAACGATCTAAATGATCCAAACGATCCAAACGATCTAAATGATCCAAACGATCTAAACGATCTAAACGATCTAAATTATCCAAACGATCTAAATGATCTAAATGATCTAAACGATCTAAATGATCTAAATGATCCAAACGATCTAAATGATCCAAACGATCTAAATGATCTAAATGATCCAAATGATCCAAACGATCTAAATGATCTAAATGATCCAAACGATCCAAACGATCTAAATGATCTAAACGATGCCATTTAGTTATAACTATTACAATAATAATAACTATTATTACTATATTAGCGAACGATGCCGTTTTAATAGTTTTAATACTATTATTATGATCACTATTATGATTAATATTAGTAGTGGTAGTATTGTGACGTCAACCGTGTAGTATTGTGACGTCACCCGTGACTTGGTATATGGCGCATTAACCCAAATCAGTGTTTAAAGAGAAAATGAAGGTGAAAGTTGGCTCAATTTATGTAATTTCTTCCTTGGATATCCAAACCTCCATCTCAGTACTGCTTTCCTAATTCCTTTGTTTTTATCAGTTCTTATGAATATTAATGAGTTTCAGAATTCTTCCTGTAACCATCCCCCCAGGCCACCCCCAGTGCAGGCAATGCAGAAAATTGGGTCCTGGGGGTGGGAATTGTTTTATTAATTTTATCCCAAGGGGTATAGGCCATGATCAATCTTGCAATGAAGAGAAGTGGGGAGTCTGGTAACTAAACATGTGGTCAAAATGGCAACAAAGTTAAAAGATTTTCAGGAGAATATTCTGATTGTGTGGGCATATATAGGTGTACAGCAACCGAAAAGGAATGAAACCATGTTTAATTTTACATTATTTCGTTTCATGTTCAAAAAATAAATTTGCAGTTGATATAGTGTAAATAATTTCTTACATTATTTTTTCAGTCTTGCTCTGGGGTTGGGAAATTTGCTATGAACTTGAAAAAAATATTACAAATCCCTGGGGTATTGCTGGGGTGAGGGGTGGTTACAGGAGGAATTGACTCATGCATCACTGCACTATAGTTTTGTGACTATTTTTTATATAATAATTATGAAAACAGCACAATAGGGCCAAAAAACAACCTGGGTTTCTGGTTTCATGCTGAAAAAAAAATTAGGTAGGGAACAAAACCTATGTTGATTCAATGTAGTCTCATCTTTATAATTTTGATTATATTTACTGCACATATTAATTTACAGACCTTTATAAGCCGTGTTTGCTATCCCAGGATGCAAATCAAGCTGCAACTCAGCCCCAGGCTTCTCAAAACTTCAATAAAAAGATTAGGGTCGGCATTTTACTGGCCAAAAACTAAGGTAGGGTTGGAAAACCAGAAACCCAGGTATTTTGTTTTTGCCTAGTAGCCTGTGTACAGCCTGAATATACACCTGTAATTCAGTCTGAAAACTCACATGATAGCTTGTTGACCCCTGCTGAGCTTCTCATATCTGAGAAGTAGATTATAAGTGGTTTAATCATATGACTCACACAAGAATTCCTAGGGAACCAATTGTAACTGGAGTAAGAAAGGACTTGTGATTTGGGCAATCAAAATCTTCTTCTCAGATCTGAGAAGCTCAACGGGGGTTGACAAGCTATCGTGCGAGTTTTCACAGACTGAATTACACTGGTGTATATTCAGGCTGTACACATGGCTACACAGTACAACATGTTTGAAAATATGCAATTACAGGGCCGTAGACACCGGGGGGGGGGCTGGGGGGGCTTCAGCCCCCCCAATAATTTTTAAACTAGCGATAATCTGTAAAGTTTTAGAGGGAAATAAAATTTATGCTATAAATTTTGCTATAAATCTCGCCCCAGAATGCGGGAAATGCTGTTTCAGAGACCCTAGAATCCACAATTTTCCGGGGGGGGCATGCCCCCGGACCCCCTAGATATCTCGCGTCTTCGACGCTCGCTACATCAGCCCCCCAATACAAAATAGCTTCCTACGGCCCTGAATTATTTCGAAATAAATTTCATATTTTCACACATCAATTATTTTATTGCACATTAAATTTAAAGTAAAGTTTTCTTACACTTTATCATCAAGTTCCTCGTCTGACAGTTGAGAGTACTTAATACTTTCCAGACCAAACTCTCTAATGCGCCTCTGAATCGTTTTGCTTGATACGCCAAATATTTCCCCGATTTTTGTTAAAGGAAATGATAATCTAGATACAATTGCAGCAAATCTTTAGGAATGTGAATAGACGGTCTTCCTCGGCAATCAGTAGAAACAAATACAGAAATATGTTCATTTCCTTTTTCCAAGGACCTTAGCAATTCCTGTGCCTCCCTCAAACTATTAACAATGCCCATGGCCATTGGGATGTCATACAGGGCTGAAGCTCTCTCTGCCAGGTTTTGAATTTTACCTAACTGCACACAAAGATAATCAATACCATCCATGTCCTCGTGAATCCTGTCATTAAGTCGGTTTTGCACCATTTCGATACTAAAACGCAAACATTCTTTTAACTCAGAAACCGGATCCCAAAGTCGAACTTCTTCAGCAGCCATGTTTATGACGCTTCCGGGGGGAGCTGTGTTTGCATTTATAATTACCAATTGTTTCCTAGTTTCCAGACCCCTTTTGTTTGACGCGACGAAGAGATACACGACGCGACGAAGAGAGACACGACGCGACGAAATGAGCGGAGATACCAGAAATTAATGAGCAAACAACGAAATGACGCGATGAAGAGACAGCAAGCGAACGAATACCTGGCACTACGCGACGAACTCGAAACGCTACGCGACGAAGAGACAACAAGCGAACAAATTCATGACGCTACGAACTCGTAACTCGACGAGACGAAGCATGAAACGACGAGTTGAACTTTTTGTCCATGAGTTGACGTCATAAATATTCTTCCCGAATCGCTTTTCTAGGACGCTCAATATGAAGAGACCTACGAGTTCGCAGGTATATATTTAACAATTAGACAACGAGCCCGAGTTTTCTATGAGCTGATAGTCAACGAGGCGAAGCCGAGTTGACTATCGCTCATAGAAAACGAGGGCGAGTTGTCTAATTGTTTTAGTATAAATTAACAAACTAGTTTTTAAATGCAAAAATATATTTTATTTAACATTTTACATAAAAATTGTAAATATTCTTTCGAAAACACGCGCCGACTGTTCTCCGGCAATTGCCGAGAGATAAGCATCATGCGCGTGTTTCGACGTACTTCAAACGAAGCCCGAAGGTCGAACGAAAACAACAGATCACGCTGCGAAACAAAAGCAGAGCATGTAAAGTCTCGAGTTTCAATACACATTTTAAAAATTATGGAAACTAATGTTTCAAAGATTTGAAATAGCAGAGATGATAAGGATAAGTTTACACAGACGAACCAAGGTAATTGTTGTTGACAATATTAACCGAACAACCATGAAACTGGAAATTTGGAGCTGACTGAAAGAATGACTGTCGATGTGGCATCGATGATTCATTTATGTTGACATCAACTGCTGAG